>SZWC01029684.1:9105-25734 GCA_023375785.1 Penium margaritaceum | reverse complement strand
GAGGTCGGGGTCGTGCGTTGTCGGTTGTCTTTGAGTGCGGGTGTCTATGTGGATTTCCATTGGAGCGTGAAGGTCGGCTGTGCCTGCGTGGAGCGGTGTGGAGTTGACTCGTGGACGGAACAACCACGGATAACAAAGAAAAACACCACACCAAAAAAAAACTCGGAAAATCAATTTGCGGAGAACGATTCGCGGGGAAGACTGGCAGGGGTCATTTTTTTCGTTTGGCCATGTTTTTGAGGATCCTTCGAAAACTGGCCGCGGCTCGGATTCTTCATCTATATTGGCCATAAAGTGTCGCTCGCTGTCAGATTTGGCCATAATCGACCGCGCTCCGCAGCCTCCCTTACTGTTTTAGCCATATTCAAGCGCGCGCCAGCTCCTCCTTTCAAATTTGGCCATGAAGACGGCCGACGGAAAAAGGATCTCGCGAGAGAGCGACATTGACAAAAGAAGCCTCGTAACCAATCGGTGAACTTCTAAAGCCTTTCCTAATATTGATAGTTCCAAACATGGACATGAAGGGCGAAATATTAACCTCGTAGCACGCTCCAAGAAATGAAGTACAACCACGATGATAAGGGAAATTAAACTACAGTAATAATTTTAAGGGAATAAAAATCATCTTAATTAGTATAATACGTGATTGAAATTGAAACATAATTACTCGCCCTAAGAGGGCTAGAAAAATTGGTGAACTAATATTATTTGTAAATAAACTAAATAATGTTTTAAATAAATAATTAAAGTTTTAACATGTATCATTTCATACATTTATCACAGTTTTATTTGTCTTTGTCATGAATTTTTGGCTTTCATCTAGAAAAAATAATAAATACCCATTAAAGCACATTATCTTGTATTACAAAAGAAGTTTCATTCTAATGTCTTGATTCAAAATTAAGAAAACTAAATAAATATTTTTTATGCAGCGGAATTTGCGTGATATAAATAACAAGCACATTGAGAGGCATAATTAATGCTTGAAATCATGATCATGTAAGACTTTCCATAATCAAATACTCATCAAATAATTGTATACATGATTTTTCATTTTTTATGTGGCAATCATCATTAATTAAACGCAATGATCTCATTTAACCATTAAAAAACGTCATTACCTAATTTCCTTTAATAATATATTCCTTTAATAAATAATACCTGTTCATAAGCTGGAAACATCGAGATAATCTAGTAACATTCTTGAATTATTCTGGAATTTAATAATAGAATAAACTTTCTTTAAGAAAAACTTTCAACACATTTTTTCAATTCATTGATTCTCTAAAATTTTAAGACCTTGATTAGCCATAGATATTAAATCATGGAATAATTTCTTGTGTGAAAAGTTAATCATATTTGGAGCTTTGAATAAAAATTAAATGAATGATTTCATGATGTTATCATTTGATGTTTTTCATAAATTGAAATACTTTTTATTTTAATACATATTGATAGATCTTTATTGGACTTTAAATCTTAGATGGATTGTATTGGTGATTTTTTGTAGTCAATCCTATTTTGATGTGATACGTAAGTATTTAGTATCAGAATTTTCATTAAAATGTTTTAAAAAATCGAATCGTAGCTTAAATTTGAGTTTTCATGACTTTTTTGTTTTGGGAATTATCTTTCTTCATTTTATTATTCTATGGAGGGCGAGTACTTATATTTAGATTTCAATCACGTATTATAGTAATTAACATGCTTTTTATTCCATTAAAATTATCACTGTAGTTTAATTTCCCTTGTCATCGTGGTTGTACTTCATTTCTTGGAGCGTGCTACGAGGTTAATATTTCGCCCTTCATGTCCATGTTTGGAACTATCAATATTAGGAAAGGCTTTAGGAGTTCACCGAGTGGTTACGAGGCTTCTTTTGTCAATGTCGCTCTCTCGCGAGATCCTTTTTCCGTCGGCCGTCTTCATGGCCAGATTTGAAAGGAGGAGCCGGCGCGCGCTTGAATATGGCTAAAACAGTAAGGGAGGCTGCGGAGCGTGGTCGATTATGGCCAAATCTGACAGCGAGCGACACTTTATGGCCAATATAGATGACGACTCCGAGCCGCGGCCAGTTTTCGAAGGATCCTCAAAAACATGGCCAAACGAAAACATGACCACTGGCAGGGGTTGTGTGGTTGGATTGGGAAACAATGTGTTGTCGTCCGCCCCGCGGCTCAAGCCACGGGTTCAACCAAGCTTCATCCAGGCGTATCTTAGGCCGCGTTCTCCTGCATCATTCTTTTGTCGTCGTGGTAGTAGGCCGGCTTTAGGCCTTAGACCGGCTTAGGTCTCCCGTGGAGACCTAAGCCGGTCTCCCGCGCTTGAGGTTCGTTGGCCAAATTAGTTTACCTTTTACATTCTGTACTGGCTGCAGGAAAAAGAACTGGTCTACGTCGAGGTTTCAGATAAACGTTTTGCACGTGCAAAGTAGTCCTGGGGAGAGTAGACGACATTCTTTTTAAGTGAACCTCCGGATTTCCGTTGCCCCGGGGCTTGGGATGAACGCAGACCTCAATAAAACCCATTACTCCGGAAAATTACGAGGGGGGTTGTTGAAAAATAGACTCTCTCTAGTTTTTCCGAGGAAACCAGGGCAGTCAATTCCGCGATGCGAAATGACACAAGTTAGCTGCCAGATTGCAGCGCGCTAGTGATGAGGTCTGGGAGCGCAGTATTTGGCCAAAAAACAAGTACGCAAGGGGTACATGGAAAACGAAAAAAAAATCTTGACCATTACGACATGGGTGAAGAAGAGAACGGTCCCTTGTTAACAAGTTCCCACAGGTTCGATGGACTAGAGATCGTTCACCAGCGCTGCGACGTTTTCCGGCGTCGCGCATACAAGACACGGCAACGGTCTTGACTTGGATACGGTCTTTTTTCTGGGTGCATCCTTCGAAAACTAATTTCTGAATCAGGTCTCTTGACCGCAAGATGGACACACCTTCATCACGCATAACCTGGAGGTGATCATGTCCTGCCACAAAAAACTTAAAGTCTTGGACCAAGAGGAGTCGCCAAACTCTAGATACATGCTTCATATCATTAGATTATTGGGCAAAATTATCAGTGGTGACTTTTTGCACCGTGCAGACATAATTTATGTCTGTTCAGAGGGATTTCAACATCTTATATCGGCCTAAACTGAACGTGCTAGGGCCATGACCATATTCTTCTTCGTCTTTCCCATATGTTCCGTCCAGCTGTGATTTGTGCATGCTCAGCACCAAAAAAATAATGAGAAGGCCAATGAACCAAAAATAAGTCTCTCAATCCAGGTCTTTTATTGGAAAGAGAGTCGTAGGTACGGGATCCGCCAAACCATGCAAGCCCAACGTAGAGGTCTCGGCCATTTAGAACTCGCAGGAGAAACGGGCCTGGGATCTAGGGATACGAAGGCCATTGCTGGGAAGGGTTGAGTGGGTGAGGCAATCTCACCCACTCACTTTGTGACGTCAGAATTCGAGGATTCTGGAAATTTCGTGCAACAAAAGGGGGTGAATCATGTCCGTTCAACCACTTCAAGTTCGCTACTCTTCGCCATCATCAATGACTAGTAGAATGGATGTGATGATATGGGAAAGTTCTGCAGTGGATTTGGTGTCCTCCATTCACTTGTGCTACAACCAGGCCAACCCATCCACGACCGGAGTGTGTGAATAAGGATGCAAGTGCTCTTTCATTCTTATGTTTCTCACCCTTAAGAAAGAGCATAGAAGCTTCCTAGCAACACAGCCGTTGACCGGGCGTCAGTGCCAGGTCAGACGGTGACGACAGTCACAGGTCGTACACACAACGGCAAGGGTTTGGCTAGGAGACACAAGACATAGTGTCAGAATGCTTCAATATAGCATATGCAGAGAGAAATGACAATTGACAGGTCCAGGGCATAAATACCTGCCGCAGCGCACGGCGGGTGTCGCACGCGGCAGTCCAAGAGCTGTCCTAAAACCGGCCCAAAACCACTGCTTTGGCCGTAACTCTGCGCACACATGTCAGAATCCTATGCCCTCTGAACCTAGACGTGCAGAATCAAAAGACGGACGCGGCGACTGGTCACATGCATGCATCCATCGACTGACAGCGAGTATACAATGCAAAAACATGCAAATGGGCCTCCTGGCCAGTCCGCCGAAAGGCGCCTGCAAGACGTAGAAGGCACAGCAAGGAGTCCCGGTGACATCTAGGGCTCTGGAACAGTGGTCGGTCAACTCCAAGCGGGTAGTCCGCCGCCTGTCGTCGCGCCGGTGTCATCAGGGCCGCCTGCCTCAGGGATCTGCACGAGTATGGACACAGCCGAGTGGTCACAGTAAACTGTACAGGAACGGCACAAAACTCAACACTCCCCCATGACCCGATGGTACACATGTCCACACGCGTGTAGCACTGGTACAACCACACAGTGAGTGACACAGACAGATGAGACGCCAACATACATCCCTCACTCAACCACTGTCAGGCACGAGGCGAAGCCCAACAGAACGAATGGCCACCGGGAACTTTCCGCGGGCAACTGCCTTCGTCAAGAAATCAGTACACTGCAAGTCAGTGCCAACCCACATGATGGAGATCACGCGTCGCTCCACGAGATCACGAACGAAGTGATGCTCAACCGTAATCTGCTTTGTGCGAGCATGAAAAACACCAGAGTTCTCCGCAATAGCGAGAGCACTCTGGTTGTCGCAACGCAGCACAATGGCGGGTACTGACTGCCCAAGCTCAAGAAACAAGCGCTGCAGCCAAACTGCCTCAGCAGCCCCTGCCCCCAAAGCCACATACTCTGCCTCCGACGAGCTACGTGCGATGTAGCCCTGTTTCCCGCTTCGCCAAGACAAAGCGGTACCACCGAGGAGAAACACGTAGCCAGTGCGACTGCGCCCGTCAGGGCTCCAAGCCCAGCCGCTGTCAATGTAGCCGTCAAGGACCACTGAACACTGCCGACGAAAGCAGAGTCCGAGATACGGTGTGGAGACCACGTACCGGACCACTCGCACAGCCGCGTGAAGAGCTCTCACACGTGGGGCCTGCGAGAACTGAGCGAGGAGGTTAACGTCGAACGCGATGTCGGGACGTGTAGTAGTGGCCAGGTACATCAGAGATCCGATAAGACGGAGGTACAAGGTCACGTCCACTGTCTCCCCCAGCTGTGTAGGGTCATCCACCTTCAGGGCATCATGCCCATCAGGTGTGAGGGGTGTGGAAGCAGTGGGCACAACACCAAAGAGATCGCTAAAGCGCTCCCCCACTACTCGTGCGTATCGGGCCTGATGCAGCAACAGTGTCCGATGTCTGTGATCTCGCACGATGTCCATACCAAGAAACACCGATGCAGGACCGAGGTCCTTTATCCTGTAGGCAGTCTGCAGGACAGCCTTGGCCTCCTTCACGGCCTTCAGGGATGGAGACACGATCAGAAGGTCATCAACATAGACCAGGATGGCGGTGAACCGCTCGTGTATCGGTAAGATGAAGAGTGAGGGGTCAGCCTCGCTCTGTACGTATCCTGCGCGAGTCAAGGTGCCAGTGATCTCCCGGTTCCAACACCGTGGAGACTGCTTGAGGCCGTACAAGGACTTGCGTAAGCACCAGACCTTGTCACCGTCCTCAAAGCTTGGTGGCTGAGCCACGTAGATCTCCTCATCCAAAGAGCAATGGAGGAACGCGCTGTTCACATCCATCTGGTGTAGTTCCCAGTCATGCTGAGCCACTACACCGAACAGAGCTCGAGCTGAGGTCATGCGGCCGACAGGAGCAAAGGTGTCAGTGTAATCAACTCCCTCAATCTAAGAGAACCCCTTGACAACCAAGCGGGCCTTCTAGCGTTCCACTGAGCCATCCGGCTTCACTTTCTTGCGAAAGACCCACTTGACCTGAATCGCCTTCCTCCTAGGGGGAAGGTCGACCAGCTCGTAGACTCTGTGCTCTCGGATGGCGCGAAGCTCATCCTCGCAAGCAGCTCGCCAGACCTCAGCATCCTGTGATGAGAAAGCCTCCCTCAATGTGCCCGGGTCAGGTGCCATAGAGGGGGAACTCTGCGTGGCAAGTGCACACGCCTCAGTGTCAGGTCTAACGGCCACGAGATCAGCTGCTGCGTCACAGGCGATATGGAACTCGCGAGTGACCAGGTCGTGCCCTATAGGGCACGTTGGGTGTACCTCTGAAAGCTCAGTGCAGACACTCAGGCCTAAGGCCTTTGTGCCTGGATCACCGCTTGTGATGCTGCGAGAGGAACGCCTGGGTCCGGGACCCGACGCTCACTGAGCTCCGGAATCCAGTGGTCGAAGGCGACCATCGGGCTCACGGGAGTAACCGGAGGTCGAGGGCGGCACCTCAGGCTCAGGAACAGGTACGACCACAGGGACAGGTACGACCACAGCTGGTGAGGGCTGAGATGAGGCAGCCGGAGATGCCGTGCGAGGAGAAGAGTGTGTGGGGGACACTGAGCTAGGAGTGATAGCGGGCAAGGCTGGCCCGGACACTGAGACAGGAGTGTCAGCCGACGTAGGGTCAGGTGTGGGCTGGGCTGGGTCACACACCGGAGCAGGGGTGCGAGTGGACACAAGTGGTGATGCAGGAGGAGGCGTGAGAGCAGCGGTACCTGTGGGGTGTGAAACAGGCTGAGCAGGCGGGATCTCTGGACCAACGGCAATGATAGCCGGGTCATCAAGTGCTGGAGATCGAGAGGGGGCTCGAGCGGACACATCAGCCTGACGAGAAATGGTCACTAGCAGAGAAGTTTCCCCCATCCGCCGAGGACCCTCACAGGAAGGGACATGAGCTGCGGAGAGAGCTGTGATCGAAGTCAGATCACGGTATGTGAGAGACTAAAAAAACAGCGCATCACGGGACTCAATGACACGACGGCGAGTGGGGTCCCAAAAGCGCCAGGCCTTCGACCGCGGGGAGATGTTCATGAAAGCACACAAGCGACCCCGAGGGGATACCTTGGACCCCTGCTGGTCCTCGGTGTACCACACGAAGGCCAGGGAACCCCAGACGCGTGCGAGACAAAGATCAGCACGGTGGCCAAACCAGAGCTCGTACGGTGTAAAATGATCCGGAAGCGGACCATGCGGGAGGCGGTTCCAGACCCACGTCATGTAGGCCAAGCCCTCGAAGGCGAAGGACTCTGGGAGACCGCACTCAGACCGCATGGCGCGGACCGCATCCTCCATGGTGCGGTTCCAGCGCTCAGAGACACCATTCTACTGTGGGGTAGCAGGAGCGGAGACCTGGTGAAAAATTCCGTGCTCAGCAAAGAAGGAGTCCATCTCACCGAGGAACTCACTGCCGCGATCCGAGCGTAAGGGATGTAGCGTGTGGCGAGACTGACGCTCAACCATCACAAGCCAGAGCCGAACCGCAAGGGCGGCGTCGCTCTTCTGACGCAGACTGTAGATCCACCGCATCCGAGTGAAGTCATTAGTCAGCGTCAGAACATACCGTCCCCTCTCGGACAGGGACTCGACTGGGAGATGACCAAGCAGGTCCGAGTGGACCAACTCGAATGGCCTCAGCGCTCGTGAATGCAAATAAGGATAAGTGCACCGGTGCATCTTTCCCTGAGCGCAAAAAAGGCAGTCGGTCTTGGGTGGCTCCTCGAAAGAAACCACGTCAAGGCCAAGAGCGGGCTGCGTCCGTAAGAGCTTCGACACAGTGTCGGAGCCCACATGACACAGACATCGGTGAAGCAACCTCAAGTGTTCTCGGGATAGAACACCAGTGACAAAAACACGACCAGAGGAAGGTGGAGAGCAAGGGGAGGATGGCCGAGCAATGCGATACAAATCATCTACGACTGAAGCACGCAGGACAATGCTACGAGAGTCAAGAGCACTCACCGTCGCTGAATCAGCGGTATGCTCAACGGAGAGACCCATCAGAGTGCAGGCACGTACGGACAGCAGACTGAGCTCAAGATCAGGCACAAACAGCACATCAGAGAGATACAGGGGGCCAGACAGACCATCAAAGCATACAACCCCGACACCGTGGACCAGTAAGGACTGACCAGAGCCTGTACGAACAGAACGGACAGTCGTGACAGGACCAGGTACCACAAAGTCACTACGACGACACGTCATGTGGTGGGTGGCACCGGAATCGATGATCCAAGTGCCACCGGAGTCACGACTGGTGGACATCACTGTACAACGAGCAATAGAACACTCGGCATCAGAGGGACCCTGAGCCGTGAGTGGGAAGGAACGACGTACATCACGAAGGTGAGACTCATGAATCCAGTCAGTGCAGTCAGGCCAACCATCATCACATGCGGACAATGCTCCCCCACACGTTTCATCACGAGTCACGAGGACGGATGAACAAGCAGTCTGTGACCCACTCGACAATGANGGAACGACGTACATCACGAAGGTGAGACTCATGAATCCAGTCAGTGCAGTCAGGCCCATCATCATCACATGCGGACTGTGCTCCCCCACACGTGTCATCACGAGTCACGAGGACGGACGAACAAGCAGTCTGTGACCCACTCGACGATGACAACACACTCGCACCTCCCTGAAAGCGAAGCGCCAGAAGATGACGAAGCTCGGCGATGGTGCGGTCACGTGGGTCTGGATCACTACTGCTCGCCGGTGAGGATGCAGGGACAGCTGCA
Source organism: Penium margaritaceum (assembly GCA_023375785.1). Classification (NCBI taxonomy): domain Eukaryota; kingdom Viridiplantae; phylum Streptophyta; class Zygnematophyceae; order Desmidiales; family Peniaceae; genus Penium; species Penium margaritaceum. The sequence goes on along the minus strand of SZWC01029684.1, from coordinate 17,108 downwards.
GTCGTAGTCGCCGCGCGTCCAGAGGAGTGTGCGGTCGACGTGCCGGATGCGGTGCGAGCAGCATGGGCAGCTTGAAGTCCGCGAGTGATGCGCTCCCAGTCGAGCGGCTGCTGGCACTCGGTGTAGCGATGGGCACCTCCACAGTTGTAGCAGTGCACGGAACGGCCACTGCTACCACTGGATGACGACTGCTGTTGACCCGATCTGCGCTTCCTATTCTTCTTCTTCCCCTGGGCAGCTGCTGCAACGCCCTGCGTCTGTGTGGGTGTAGACGGGGTTGAAGAGGAGGCGGAAGATGAGGTCGTGATGGAGGTAGATGAGGGTGACTGCAGGAGGGAAGATGGTGGTGAGGCGAGGAGTGCTGCAGCGAGGGAAGTCTCCTGATGTGCTACTGCTGCCTCGCGGGCCGACGTCACCTGGAGGAAGAGCTGATGAGCCTAAGGGAGCAGCTGTAGGGTGGCTGAGAAAGGCTCGAGAGCAGCGTCGCTGTACCGTGTGAATATGTTGGTATACTCCAGGCGAACTCCGAGCATGATCGTCGGAAGCGCCCACAGTTGTGTGCCCCCTGAGGTCCCCAGACGCGTGTAAATACGCATGGCACGTCGCCAGTAATCCGCCGCAGGTTCCGCTGCTCACTGACGGAGCGAATGGAAAGCACGAATGTGTGACGCACGCGTAGCGTGCGTCTCTGCAGCCAGTAGGGACAATGCCAGATCCCAGCCTCCACGAGGATCTGCTCCGGTGCCTGTGCCAGCCTCGCCGAGGAAAGGGCGGAAGTCGATGATTGTCTCGCGTGGCATGGCGTAGAGAAGTCCTCGCATGGCCCGGGCTGCTGTCAGCACCTGTGCTTGATCTGTAGACTGGTATGGGCTGTGGTAGTAAGGCCACACTCCCTCGGAAGTGGCCCACACCTCAAATAGGATCTCCTAGCAGTCAAATCCATCCTCGTTGATGTACCGTGGAGGTGGTGCCTCAAAGTCCTTTGGCCGCCGCTCCGTGGGGAGAGCAGCCGCAGGCTGAGGAGGGCGAGAGACGGGGAAAACTCTTGGAAGGGGGTGATCACCGGGGAAGTCAGGTGACGGTCGTATCGGAGACACGGGTGGAGGTCGGATACCCGTCTGCAGCTGACGGAGGCGCTCCTGTAGGAGACAAATCTCCCGCTCCTGGGAGTCATCCTCGAAGCCTGGCATGAATGGCTCGTCATCAAGGAGGTCCGCAGATGGTGGGGAAACCACACCAAGAGGTGAAACAGGCGGAGCACCTGTCACAGGCACCTGAGCCGAGTGCTGGGTGGAGGCCGCAACGACGGCAGCTCCCTCAGAAATCCGCGAAGGAGCCGTGGACTGAGCGCGCAGGAGCTCAGTCAGCGTGCGGATCGCGTCAGTCTGCTCTCGCTAAAGACGACGCATCTCCTCCTGCTGGCTACGCAGGTCCTCAATGGCCTGCGAGCGAGGGCTCAATACCCCTGAAAAAGAGGAGGAGGGATCACCTGGTCCCTTGTCCTTGTCGTTGGGCGAACTCATGTCGCCGCTCACTATGGGACGACAGGTCAAGTTTGCCGGATTTCAAGACCGTCTGCGTTTCTCGGAGATTTGAAACGCTGGCAACTTTTGACTTTCCGGGTGAAAATTTGGCTAAGTGTGATGCTGACGTCTGCAAGTGGTTGCTGACATCAGCACGACCTGATGACGTCAGCAATCAACAATGCTGACATCAGCTCGTCACCTCCTTTTTTTTTCTTGTCACGGTTCTGCCGCCTCGCGATGGCGCCTGGTAGCTCCGCGGAAGCTGCGCAGCAGCTTCCGCCCAGCTGATGCTGTAGCTGTGCTGTCAGCTGCAGTAGTAGCTGCGTAGCTGCGTGTGCAGCGGTGGCAGCAGCGTCTGCACTGCTGCTGCTGCTGCTGCACACGGCGGCTGCTGCTGTGCGCGGCGGCTGCTGCTGCACGCTACAGCTGTTGCTGGCTGCCGCCGCCGCGCGCTGATGCTGGCTACTGCCGCCGCGCACTTCTGCTGCTGCCACTGCTGCACTACTGCTGCCGCCGCGACTGCCGCTGCTGCTGCTGTGCCGGTGCAGCTGCTGCGCTGCTGCTGCCGCCGCTGCTGCCACGCTGCGGCGGCGGTCGCTGCTGCTGCGCTGCTGCTGCGCTGCTGCCACCGCCGCCTCTGCTGCTGCTGCTCTGCTGCTGCGGCTGTGGGGGGGGCGGCTACACGCACCGCAGCCGCCACACACCTCTGCGTGGCGGTACACGCCGTTGCTGGTGCCTCAGCAGCTGCGATCTCACATGGTGGGTGGAGTACGTTGACGGCGACCGGCCGTCTCCAACAGGTCCCAGAAACTCTACTGCAGCGGTGACTCTCACTGCTGCTTCTCTGCTGCGTCTCTGCTGCGCAGCTCAGTGAGAACTGTCTCACTGCTCTGATACCATAAGAAAGTGCGTAGAAGCTTCCTAGCAACACAGCCGTTGACCGGGCGTCAGTGCCTGGTCAGACGATGACGACAGTCACAGGTCGTACACACATGCATGCATCCATTGACTGACAGCGAGTATACAATGCAAAAACATGCAAATGGGCCTCATGCCTAGTCCGCTGAAAGGCGCCTGCAAGACGTAGAAGGCACAGCAAGGAGTCCCGGTGACATCTGGGGTTCTGGAACAGTGGTCGGTCAGCTCCAAGCGGGTAGTCCGCCGCCTGTCGTCGCGCCAGTGTCACCAGGGCCGCCTGCCTCAGGGATCTGCACGAGTATGGACACGGCCGAGTGGTCACAGTAAACTGTACAGGAACGGCACAAAGCACAACAACCCCTTCCTAGCCACGGCCAGAATGAAATTGATGCCACCCAACCACGTGTAGCAATCACAATTCTACATATATTTGTCATATCCTCGTTTGTGATGAAGTCAATTGTTCTTTGCTCAACTGTGTTTGGCCGTGGTTTGGAAGGGGTGAAAAACATGGGAGTGAAAATTCACTCGCATCCTTATTCACACACTCCGGTTGTGGATGGGTTGGCGTGGTTGTAGCGCATGTCAGACAAGGGAACATGTGGCACCAATGCATAGCCGGTGCCATTGCAATGTCGAAATAGATGTGTGCAAAGATGTGGCGGTCATTTCTTTAGAACGGGGAATAACGCTTTCGTATCGACTATAGGCGTAAATGCATAATTGTTCAACTGATGTTTCACTACATAGGACAGGTTCCATTTGAAAGTTATGGAAGTCTCCTTCTCTCTCCATTGTAGTTCATCGGCGCCCCTTCTTGGATGACTAAGAAAATCACTGCATCCGACATTGGTCATTGCCAAAGGTCAGCCCTCACTATTGATGCGTATAGGTATGCGGCATTTCACGTGAGGACTAGCAACAAAATTGGCGTACTCTACGCATTCATCCTGTATTATCATCCGCTTACAAAGTAAGTTCATTTCAGAAGTATCCATTTCATTTTAGTAACATGATTTTAGGAGTATCCATTTCAGTTTTATGCACATCCAATCATATGAAAAAACCGCTCAAATAGCTTATAGGAGCATAACGTTAAACATTATGTACTTGTGAGGATCTTGTAATCAAAAGCGGGTGCAATTGTGATCTTAACAGTATGTTCTTAACATTCTTGGTGTAGTTTTACAAGTATCCATGGACCAAGATGGATTTTTGTTCTTTTAGCAGGGCGCAATCCACTCCAACTCCTTATGGATGACACCATGTTTACTGTGTGATGAAGGCGACTCTAGCCGTTGCACATAAATGAGTTGTGCCTGTTCAATTCAATGTGGAAGCATGCATCCATGTGGCGACGCATCATGTACAAAACTCGTGAGAGAAACCATGTTTTCCATGCGAGACCAAATCACCATCAAGTGCTCCTGGCTGATCTCAAACAAGGCATTGAAGCTACAAAAGGCTTAGTTATGATGCATCATTTTTTTCCTCATGGTTATAAAGTGAAACCATTTTGTGGACATGTTTTTTTCTATTACATTTCATTTTTTGAAAACTGAAATTCAAAGGCAAAACTTTAGATGAAGGGGATTTGTTCCTATGGTGATGTCATGGTGAGAAAATTAAGATATTCCGTGTCTGTTATTCTGATGAATGTGAGAAATGGTACCCCCCTTGTCTACTAAGGTATTTTTTTGCTCTACCCAGATATTTTCTTCACAATGATTTCCATGATTACGTTAAAAAAGCTGCTTTGCGGACATAAACTTGCCTTCATCAAGTTTGATAAATGGAGAGTTTTTTTTATGCTCACTTGGAAATGTCGCGTTATACTTTGTCAACATAAGAGTATTGGTAGCAAGGTTGCTCAAGATTAACCAAGAAAAGCCTACAACAAAAGCATTTGAACATAATCAAGAGGTGGTAAGAAGGCTAGAAGTGGACGATGCTTGCCATCCTTTGCACATCTACTAGCTAGGATGTGCCATCCCATACAAACATTCTCTTCCCTCCAAAGATCTATCATCCTTTTCTCTTTGAAAATTGCAACTTGAAATGAGAGAAACTCAACATGCCTTCATGTATTGTGCTCTCACATTAGGCTAGAACACCACAGGGATACGGTCCTCGTCCATCACTATATTGTTTCTTCAAAATCCAGCCTTGCTTTTACATGCCAATACATGGTGTACAACGTAAATTAAACAACATGACTGTTTCATCAACATATTTTCATTTTTTGCTTTGAGTAATGAAGCTTTTTAAGTAGAACAAGTTTTTTCCCTCTATGTTGCTCAATGTTGGTCTTGTATACTTTACGCAATACGAAGAAGTGGTCGTTATGCTACACAAGTCAGACGCATGAAGAGGGTTAAAACAGCGTCAAATTGAAGGAAAAACATAATGATTTCATTTCCTTTAAGAAGAAGGTGAACGATTAAGTTGAGATTAGGAAAATTTTGACTTTCTTTCAAAAACATGACGTATTTATAGTTTATGTTACATACGGGTCAAACATCGTCAGGTTCGTTATGTTGTGTAATCCTCTTTTGGTTATAGGAATCTTGACAAGAAGCATTGTAAGATATCGTCTTTGGGGTACATTGAAACTATCTTGCAACCATTATTTCTTTGAACCAAGAAGAAGATACTTCAATTTTTTTCTCTGAGGATCAATCGCATGCATTCATGTTGATGATTGTTAAGAACTCCACTGATCCATGAACTGATTTTAGACAGGGTGAATGAGTGTAGTGCGTGGCCAACGTCAAATGGATCGAGCGGGAGTCCCTGGCCTGTGGGTAGTTGGATGGGATGGCTTGAGGGTCGAAGGCCCTCAAGCACCGCAGATTTGGCCTAGTCGGCCAAGGATTACGTTCAATCCGCTACAATGAGGATGAACTAACCACGCCTTCTAACATCTAGTCAAAGTTGTTCTTCTGCTCCTAACTCCCCTCCCTGATACCAAGCTTGTTCTGTTATTTGTTATCTTTGGCTCCATCCCTATCCTTGGGTTTACCCCCAAATCATACGAGTCAAAGTTGTTTTTCTACTTTTTTCAGTGCAAATTGTTACCTCTAAGGGTTGGTGACTGGCCAACTTGTACCCTCATATTGGTTTCCCCACTCTCCTTCAACTCTTGTAATTGTCTAGTCCGCATTCTCATAACGCAATCTATTTGATCGTCTCATGGATGTAATTTACTAGAGAAACACCCACACAAATCCCTTCCATAGCCCTCAATTCAGTGCACATTCTATGACTACTCCCTCTATTGTCGTGTTGCAAGTACCACTGCACCTACTTCATAAACCTATACAAGTATGACATGTGGTGATTCAGACGTCAATTCAAAAGCATTAATTCCGACATCCTTCTTTACTTATGGCTTCAAGGCCCCACATATCTCCTCCAATTGATTTACCACAATCTGTTCCCTCACCTCCCTTTGCATCCTATGTAGATTGTATTTGGACTCCTCAGACCCCCAACCTTCCATGTTGCTTGGTTTGTCATCTGATTCAGTCTCTCCCACCTCATATGCAGGAGCAGCAGAAACAACAAGGGCTTTGCTAAATGCCATGTATCATGTTTAAAATTTTACAAGTGCTCAAACGATATGCACGGTTCATCTCTCCTTTGTAATTGGAAAGGGTAAACGTTGAGCGATAATTTATCTTTGCCACTTAACGGTTCTACGTAGGGATTTGTAGCTTGGCTTGTGTCACATGGCTCAAGCAGGGGTTATTCTCGTGTGGATGGTTAGATGAGGTGGCATGAGGGTTAAAGACTGTCAAGAACCGCGTTCTTTGACTATATGGCCAACAAGTCGTTTTGTATCTGATACATGAGTATCCAAGCGCCAGGGTTTGACTCCGTGTGTTGATGCAGAGGGCGGCTCACTTCCATGTGGGACTTTTGTATTGCACTTGGTGTTAAATTACATGTATATGTAGATCATAGAACTTTTTCTCCAGTGGAAATGATCTTAGAACCATGTAGTTTAACACCAAGTGCATTACAAAGTTATAGAAATCTTCAACCTTTAGACATATACATAATGATAGATCTAAAAATGGATAAACGTTTTGATAAATACATTCATGTAGATGTCCGTGTAGATGACGTACCATGTTCTAAACAAGAAATATAGAGGCCATGAATCACAGTGAACCATGTGCATGTACAAACATTGGTTTTTTAATTCTTATCGGTGATGGAGGTGAAAAAATGCACATTATTTTTGGAAACATTCACTATGATTTTTGTTCATGAATACCATTGTCAAAAGGTTATCCTCCTAAAGATAAAGCTGATTTTTTTCAGTGTCTTATGTCAACCTATGTTAGCCAACACAGTATCATCCTTTCAATATTTTCCATTCAATAAGTCTACATTCCTTGTCTAAAATGAACAGATAAATGGCTTTTCAATGACATGGAGAAAATCTTGCAGGTGATATACATGTACTTGTGGGTTTGTATTAGACTACACTATTTTGTACAAAGTCTTGAGTGTGTGTTATCATGAAACAGTTTATTGTAAAATAATGTTGAGAGGCAAATTGTATCTGAAAGAGTGACAATGTTATCATGTAGAGCGTTAGAGACTGAATATTACACCTGTTATACCTAGGAGATGGAGTCCAGAATCTTGGTGATAATTTGAAGTGAGGTCAATATCTGAGCTACAGACTGTTACTTCATGCGTAGGCCAGACTTTCCTAAGGTCACCATGTTCCTTGAGGACACATAACATAGAAAAAGACGTGGAGATTCATGTTGTTTTTCAGAAGGAAGAAATTGATGGAGGATGATGTTGATGTTGTGACGGTGAACTAATCGGGACGGGCCGATGTAGGAAGAGAAGAGGAACTTTGCATTCAGGTAAGAATGTAATTCTCTAGACAAGAATGTAATCCTCATCACATATGCAACCCCTTGTAATACCTCAATGAGGAAATTCAAATTTTTGTTTGGATTGAAGGAAAGAGAAGACATGTAGATATGCATTTGAACTGGCTCTAAAGGAAGGGAGTTACCGGAAAAGGCATTTTAAGTGTGATTTCTAATACACATAAGGGGTAAGAGGTTAGAATAAATGGTAAGGACAAGTGCATAATAAGTGAGAGCGTTGGAGCACAAAGGAGTGTGGAGACTAGGCAAGTCTGCCCGAAGGTACCAGATTAAAGGGTAATGTGATTTGTAAGAGAGCCATGAATGAGGAAACAAGTGTATATGTTAACAAGTAGTAGCTAAGGTTGCTCATGGATCCTGAAGTTCATTGTTTCTGACTGGCAGATGCTGGTGCGTTGTTGCCCATGCCTGCATTCATACGCCGTTTAAATAGTAAAACAACATTTATTTTTTCAGACATTGAATCAATGAATGGATAGATCGATTAAAATGGTGTCACGTGATGTGGTAGAAGCACATCCCATATCAAATACAGCATGGAGAGAGGGCTCTCCTCTTCACATTAAAAATGTGAGAGGTCGCAAGAGTTAACATCGTCCACATTGCCCCTTCTATTATTCTTGTGAGGTTCTACTAGTTT
>SZWC01029683.1:3890-18890 GCA_023375785.1 Penium margaritaceum | reverse complement strand
AGAATTAAATTCGATATCCAGATCGAATGTAGCTAACATGTGATGTTCGTAGTAGCTGTTCATGAACTCTGAGGTATCTGAATGTTTACGTATATTGTATTTGGTTTGGTTCTCTTACGTGTTGTATCCACAGAGAGATAAATATTCATACTGATGATGATCATCCTCATCGAACGATTTGTAGCATTAGATGTGTTCATCCGACAGCTGAAATTGTTTCTGAGATGCAAGGTCAATTCTTATCATGAACGAAATAAAACACCAGCGTACCACATGCGGGAATGTAGTAATGTCTGCAAGGGACCTTAAAATTTGGTCGAAGATCGAGAAGCTTGTATTATCAAACTGCTGAAAAAAGCCTGCACATACATCAGAGCGTGAATAGAAAGAGTGTAGTATCATGGAATCGTTTTATTGCATGATATGAAAATCGGCAGCACTAGACCTATCTTTTTACAACTGCGGTTGCATCGACTGTATGTGGCAATATCCTCTAAAACACAGGTGCGCAACAGATTTGTAATATTTACGTCAGGGGCTGTTTTCTCTAACGATGTCAATCAATAAATGAACTCGTGTTTTCCCACCTTAGTATTCATGTGAATACAAGGGAGGGATGCTTTTGCATGAAGCTACGAGTTCAACTATTGTCTGCGAAAGACGATCCGCGATTGGATCGTCCATCGATTGTCGATGTCACGTGACACATCGACGATCGATGGACATTGATCGACTGTCGATGTCATTGTGGACATCGACAATCGATGTACCAAATATGGACATCAGTTGTCGATGTCGTCGTCGACATCGAAAATCGATGTACGATCCAATCGTGGATCGTCTTTCGCTCTTTTCTTGTCGATCCAGGTTCCAAGAGTGCCTGATCGGCAACCGATACCGGTTAGTGAAATATTTCATTAAATTTGATAATGATGTATTTTCGCACGTGTTAAGAGGGGTGAAATCTGGACCCACGGCATTATTTGTCATGTGCAACAATTTCCCAAGATCTTGGACTCGTAACCGAAAAATTTTGTTATGATTACGTGCGCATGATTACGCCATGCGCATGTTTTTGTTGTATAGTGGCTAACGTTTATCAGGTACAGCACAGACTCAGACAGGAGCCAGGAACATAAACGTTCCACTCGACGGGACCCATGCGGCGACAAAGGGGGTGGCCGGTATGGGCGGCAGTTGATGCCCGTTGACCAGGATGAACGGGGGGGCTGCGTATCGTCTTACACAACACAGCCTCATGATCGCGTAATTCCGTTGACGATCCGCGAGCTCGAATCGCGCCTCAAGCGGGAACATTCCAGGAGGACTCGTCAGTCTGTGTTCATGGTCAGCACTTGAAGTTGACGCGTATTTCTTACACAGAAGGACCGGCGGTTTATGTTCTTTACTTGAATCACTCAATGATCCTCATATAATTAACAGAGAACACAAAGTGTTCTGCGAGCGGTACATCAGCACTTATTGCTTCTTGTTAACCCGTGGATCACGCTGAAGCAATTACTTGAATCAACCGCGGCTCTGCGTATTGTTCACAGTGGACAGAACGTAGCCGCTGTGCGACAAACCGAAGCGCGACGTCACTTTCATCAGGCGACAGACCACTGAACGCATCTACATCTGTTTTATTCCGCTGAGTTCCATGACGTTTGGTTTTGCTCGTCGCGGGTGTTCGTCACTGATTCGGGCTCTCAGTTGAGTAGGACGCCGAGTGCGTTAGGGCCCTTACTCTCGTCGAGTGGTGACCAACGACCATCACACCAAGAATTCTTTCCTGCCTCTCACGCCGCACCTCTCCTCTCCGGTCTTGCTACGCCGGCGCCGAGCATGACGCACCTCATCTCGTGAACCAGTCATGACGCGCAACCAGTGGAGCTCGTTCTTAGTTGATGGCACTGTAGACAACACAAGCGATGTGAAGGCATGCGTGAACTTCGGTCAGAAAGAGGACGGCGACATTTTTGGTGCGCTTGGTGGACAACAGGGGTTTCCAGGTTTGGACTCCTGGAATTATGCTCCGGTAGGGAACGGAGCGCTGTTTGCAGTTCATGCGCAAACGGTTGACGGCACCGCGATGACCGTTGCTCCACCTCAAAGTCAGGAAGTTACTACGCCCACAACTGCGCAAGCAGAACCAGATCTTTGTGCGGTGTCTGCTGACACACTCGGCGTCACCGTGGACGAACAGCTGAAACCGCTTGACTTTGTTGGTACCAAACAAGGTCAGTGACGTGCATCCTGTGCTTATGTTGATTGCTTGCATTGGCATCTCTCAAGGCAAAATTGTGTGATGCTGCAGACTTGGAAGACATAACTGTAGATGAAGCATCGTGGGTAAAGGAGCATGAGAAGAGGATTTTTGTTATTGGCCGCAAGCAATGGTTAAGCGCAGGTGGCGTACATGGATTTCTGAAGACGAAGTGTGTCACAAAGGCCTTCCAGTGTCCTATGAAGTTCTATTTTCAGAAGTGTCTTCACACATACTGGCTGTTGATGAAAGCGTGGACTGCTTTCACAATCATCCGAGAGTCCGACCCGTTGACGAAAAACACAAAGAAGAAAGTCACTCTTGATCTGGTGAAGTTTATGCAACAAGGCTGGGTGAAGAAAAATCTCTACAGAGATCCAAACGTCTATGACTTCCTCATAAACGTTCCTGGGAAACAGGACACACAGCGACCGGTGTATACTTGTTACCGAGGCGAAGAAGAACCTATTGAAAGCAGGTGGCCACAGCCGGTACGTCCCTTTGGTGAGGGTTGTATTCTGCTTTGTTCCCTTGTCAATATTGTGTTGAACGTATCGGTCGTATTGGTTGATTTGAGTGTTCTTTTTTCGTGCATCCACTCCGTGATGTTGGTGACGCAAAGCCAAAGAAGCCGAGAAAGGAAAGAGACGACAAGGGAAAATCTAGGAAGGGAAGATCAGAGAACAGTTCAGAAGAAGGATGCCTAGGAATGATGCCGCTGCAATCAAAAGGAAAGGCAGCGGATGAATCTGTCCCGGTGAATAAGGTACGTGATGTATCCTGTTCCCTTTGTGGAGCGCCTTTTTAAGTGACTTCTCATTTTCTGGTAAGTTTTGCTTATTGCAGAAGTCTGTCGAACCCAAAAAAGGAACCGAGAACGCTGTTCTCCAAGAAGTTGTCGTTGAGGATTACGGAGAAGTTGTTCAGTGAGGTCAGCAAGAGTCAGGGAGAGTGACACCGGAGATTTGCAGAAACTTCAAGGTGATGAACTCGTGTATCGATCTAGCGGTGCTTGTGCGTTTGGCTTTGGAGATTGATTGCTAATCTACATTTTCTTTTCAAACTTACAGGAACTACAGAGGGACATCCTTGAAGATAGCGTTGAACTCGTTGGAGATCAACCGCCAAGTGCTGCCGAAGAAGCAGGTGTGGGTGAACCTCACCAACAAGCCGAGCATAATGTGGAGGCTCTCGCGGAAGAAGCCTCTCTTCTTAACGAAGGGACAACAGATGCTGCTGATTTAGGTTGTGAGGCTGCCGCAACGGACGTAGTTCCTAGAGAGACTGCGCCGGATTCACGTGAGAAAGCAGGTCAAGATTGTGAGCAAGACGTTTCTGACAATCAAGGTGGAACGGGTGAACCACAGTCCACCCAACCAGCCAACGAAGCCCCCTCTCAGGGCTGCCGCAGTGAAAATCCACGAATGATAGAGGAGATGGAAGATGCACTTGGAAATGGACGTGACCACTTGAATTCACTCGTCGGCAACAGCACGCTGTTTTTGAACAGCTTTGAACGGATTGTCCAATGCTGCAAGCATCGGTTTTCTGCTGGTGAGTAGTTGGACTTGAACATCTGAGTTTTTAAAATCTTTTTCCCACATGTCTGACGCTTTCCAACCTCTTTTGTAGGTCAGCCGTCCGAGGCAGAAATGAACGAGTGGAAAGTCAAGCTTCAAAAAGTGGAGGCAAGTATATCCCATGTTTCTTTCATGTAATTGAGTTACGCTTTCTCCAACTTTGAAACATGTTCTTGCTCTTTTGCAGGCATTCATAGTTTCGGTAGAGAAGTTGAACCATGACCTGACATCAACCGAGCTGAAAATTTCAACTCAAACATCAGCCACACCCGAGGAGAAGGAGGATACGGTAAGTGTACAGAAAACTGCTCTGTCCTTCCTCCTGTCTTTCTGGGAATTCTGAGCTGATTTTCCTACATTTTTATGCAGACAGCTGGAGTACAGAACATCAAGAATTGCCAGAGAGAGAATCTGTCACAGAAAACCAGTCCGGGGAGCAGTATAGTACTCCGGAAAGCGCAGCGATCGGTGTTAGCCATGCAGACGCCAACGCGGATGAGAGGCGATTTTGAGAAACTTACATTGAAGCCTAGACAGAGAAAGTGAATGTATATACCACCAGAAACATCTTTCGGGATTGCACAGGGTGTTTGTAATATGGTGTCTGATAGAACGCGCAGAATATGTGATTCTGATCCACCTCCTCAGCCTCGTGAAAGATGTATTCGTTTGTAGACTCGTAGAACACGTTGTCCAAAACATCGAAGAAAATTTTGTCACCATATTGTGGATTTCTGAATGAGATCAAAAAACCTCTGAGCTTTCTCCATGCGTGTATGGTGAGAATGCCTCCAAAGTAAGAGAAAAAAATCCATAGAAACTGAGGTGTGCAAAGAGCCTCCATGGTAACTGATCAGGTTGTATGGTGGTGTATGCGTCCTTAAATCAATTGAAGTACAAGCTTCATCATGTAAATCTCATTTCGATTTAAAACTAAATTACTTAAGTGGACGAGGCGCGTGAGGCGCAGCTCATATCATGTGTTCTTGCACGTACTTGAACGTCATTCTACAGTCTTTCTGCCATCTTCACCGGTCCTTCCGCCACTTTCACCAGTCCTTAGTCGCATCCTGAACTACTCTGAGACTACAGCATGGCACATATGACGGCTGACACTTGGCGCAGCATTGTCTCTGTGATCAGAGAGCGTGGTCTCATCAGGGACACTCACCTTCCCATTGAAGAAAAGATGCTGATTTGGGGGCAGTGTGTGTGGTCCGCTCTACCAGTCCACATGCTCATGAAGCGGTTCCAGCGTGGCAGGCCACAGTTTTGCGTGCACTACGTGAGGTCATCAAGGCACTCCTCCACATTGCTCCAGAAGTCATCCGCCCTCCTCAGGCTGAAGATCCCTTACCGCAACAGTGGGATGGCCGGCGAGACTACCGTCCATGGTTTGACGATTGTGTGGGTGTCATTGACGGCACCCACGTTCGGGTCATGGTTTGTATCTCCACGAGACGTACGGCCTTTATTGACAGGTTCCGGCAGCTGACCCAGACTGTATGTGCAAGCTGCAACCAGAGTCTGCGCTTCACCTACGTGTGCGCCTGGTGGGAAGGCTCAGCCCACAATGCGCGGGTCTTCATGGACGCCATGAGGAACGGTTTCAATTTGCCGCCAAACAAGTACTTACTGGCTGACTCGGCCTTCTCCAAGGGCAATGGCCTTGTGAAACCATTCCGCGGCGTGCGGTACCACTTGGCAGAGTTCGGCCCGGGTCCTCGTAGGCCTGAAAACAAGGAGGAGTTGTTTAACTGCCGTCATGCCGCAGCACGTAGCATGATCGAGCGGGCTTTCGGGATTTTGAAAGATCGTTTCACGATCCTTCGTGGCATGCCGCCTTATGAGGTTGGGTTCCAAAGACAACTCATTTTGTCGTGCTTCGTGATGCACAATCTGATCCAGTCTCGGCAGCTGCTGGACGATGGCACGTGGTCCGTCACCATCCCTCATCCACGCCGCGACGGTCCACACTACAGCGAGAACCCGCATGGCCAACGTCATGGTGATGTTGGCATGAGGAACCGGCGCAACGCCATCGCAACTGCGATGTGGGAAGACTATCAGACATGGCGCAATGAGAATGCCATTGCGGCGGATGACGACCCACCCGAAGAGAACGCTGTTTGTGATCATGATCGTGTGCTCAATCATCACGTTGTTTGGGGACACTTGTCTGGATAATTATTGATTTTAAAAGCTCATTGATGTCAGACCATTTCTCATGTGCCTCACCATCCTCATCACCCCCAGAGCTGTCTTCATCCCCTCCCCCGTCCATGGTTGGCCACAGTGTTAAGACACCGGGCTTTGTTTCTTGGGCTTCTGAAGTCCCTGGACATGTGCTTGGTCATATTAGTAACCAGTGTAGTATGGTTTCTGCTCACTGATAACACAAAAAACAGTGAAAGAATTGTGTTGGTGATGAAAGGTGAACATGACCCATTTTCGGTCATGTTCGGTTTAGGGGTTTCTTCCATTCCATCTTTTGCTCTTACAACATTGATCAACATGGTTCACATTATTGGAATATTGTGGAAGTATACACATTTTAAAGAAGATGTGAAGATATGAAAAAGCAATTTGAAACACTTAGATAGAATCCCTAGAAGAACAATCTTCACGATCTTCCACATCGAGGCTGAAAGGCACATGCACCTTGTCACTATTCTTTCAGAAGTTCCAGTATACAAAGAAGAGACGACACATTTGAACCATGTTGGAAATTGTGTAGGTAAAAGTCTGCACCGTAAATCTTTTGATGAAGCGGTTGACTTGCTCATTTGCTGAAGTGTTGACATCTGTCCAAAAAGACACAACAGTTGCAAGAAAGATATTAGCAGCAAATCATCATCGTCAACGAAGAGAACAATTGCAGGGCAGAGCCATCATATATCATACCTTTCAGATGTGAGTACACATCAGGACTGAAACTTGGAGAGCAGGTATGCTTGGCATCCTTCACATGACCGAAGTGAAAACGGTCACACAACACTCTTGTGGTTGAAAGCAATTCTGGATCTCGTCCCATGATGTAAGAGTAAAGCTTGCACGCATTGTCGTAGAAGATAACCTTTGGTCCATGCTCACGTAGAAATCTTGTGAGCAATGTGGTGAAGATGTCATTCGGCGATTTACCGTAGAACATGATGCGGAAGCCATAAACAATAAGGTGAGGACACACCACTTTGAAGATGCCAGTCGTAGTCTTGTTTGCAGATGCCACAACTTTCTTGGCTCCACACTTCGCGTCATTTTCAACATTCAAACTGCTTCCATTCGGCTTCTCCAATTTCTTGAACAAAGGACGAGCGGCCACAGCTGGCCAGTGGGGATAACATGCGGTGCTGCATGCTTCGACGTGCTCAAGAACAGCAGCTGAGTCTGCCATCTGCACGCATTTTTCCAAACACAACGATCATATTGCATTCGAAACAGACAACAAAATGCTGATTGGCAGTGTGCAATTGGGACAAACATACCTCCACAGCTGCTTCGTACTCTTGCATCAATCTAGCAATGATGCACACGAGAGGCGGCGGGAGTTTTGCTTGTGCAGCACGCCACATTGCTGGAGTCACTGGCTCATCCTCATCACCAGCAATGATGCTTCCAATGTACAGATCCAGGACACGTGCAATGAGTGGCATGCACGCTTTCAAGACATTCCATGAATCAAGCTCAAATAATGCGGGATTATGAATCAATCTTTTCAGGCTGTCCAAGCCATCACAATGTAGGAGGCACAGGTCCTAACCCCATGTGCCGAACGTATACATCATCTCCCTGAAGTGTCGGTCCATATTGAAATGCTGCACCCACCAACCGAAAACAGAATATATTATGGAGTATTCAGGACAAACTTAACTATAATACATGAGCACCTGTGAACGTTTGTGGCTTACCGGCGGATCATCTTCAACAAAAATCTTGCTCAGGTCCACCAAAGCAGCAATGTCTGCAGCGTTGCACGACAGCAACTTGGACTGCAGCTTGTCAAGGTCATCCTGCAAGAAACGATCTCTTTCACTTCGACGCATTGCCAGACGGCACAGAAGTTGTCGTGCACTCCTGTCTGTAATGATCTGCTTCGGTAGCTGGCCGCTTGTCACTTGTGCGGTGATAGCCGGTTGTGTGTACAAGACAATGTCCCGTGCATCATCATTGCGATTGATTAAAGATGTTCCATCACACACTACCATTTCTGGATATGGTCCGCATTTGGAACAGCATATACCGAGGCCTTTGACATTGATTAGCCAAACATAGGCTTGTACAGCTCTTGCAAGAGTCTGCCTACATGGGAAATTAAGAGGATTTGTAGCTTCCTCAAAGAATTTCAGAGCACCATGAGTTGCCGAGATTGAGGTTCCATTGCACACAAAGGCCAACACTTCTAACATCGCAGCATGTGTGAACGCTGTGACTGAGGAGAAAATGAAAATCCCCACATCTCCAGCATCCGGGAAAATGACACATTGGCATGATGATGCCCATAAGTATGAAACCTCCACCTGCAAAACAAAACAAACAAGAATAAGCATGCTTTCAATGTTTGCACTGTCACTTTCAACTTCCACACATACACACAACACACCATGCGTACAGTGGCCGACTTGTGCCTGATGTCGAACAAGTTGATTGTCCTCGTCATCTGCAAAGAACACGGAACACGAACCAAGGAACAAGGAACACAAATGAAACAAAAACGAACTAGCACCAAGTTTTTGCAACTCAAACACACCTCTGTTAGTGGATTCCCGCAGGGGAACTGGTTTGAATTCGATTTGGGTGCTCTCAAACTGAAGGATTGACCATATGCTCGGGCAGCCTTCTCCAACACCTCGCCCTCTGCTGATCGACTTGGGTGCAAGCTTGGATGAACATCGACTTGCTTGAAAGAGCGGACTTTGGGCCACTTGAATACAGCCCACTCTTCTGTCATGTGGTCATCACTCAGACATAGTCCACTGCCATCACATGTGTGGCAAACTTCTGTCACACTAATTGGATCGCTTGCATTCCGGGTAACTGATGCTGGTACGTCACCACCAGCTGCAAACCACCGTGCAGCTTCAGAACATTCACTTTGCAACATCTCCAAGTGCTTGATACATCCTCCAGCACCCTTGTCACAGCTACAGCAAACATTTCCGTGAATATCACCCTCCGTTAGTGCCCAGCCTATCACCCGCTCACCTTCCCTCTTAGAGGAGTCCAGAATAGAAAAGCATGGATTCTCATTCTGTGAGATCACAACCTTGTATGCTGGCATTGCAGCCAACGAAAACAAAGAACGCGGTCGTACCAGATGCTTCTCTGCCCATAACATGTGCACACAGCTTTTTTGTGACGTTGCATAAGCACAGGTACATGCTGCGCCACCGCCCCAGAGGAGCCAAGCATGAACCGGAGTAGAAAACTGCCCCCCGAGGACTTGGGACAGGCAGAGCAGGAACATAAACAACCTTGTTCTCATGGTCGAAGTCAGGCAAAAGAGTTGTGCTCTTTCCTATCTTTGTCACAAAAGATAGGAAAGAGCAGCATGCCCTTCTGCCAGGTCCTCCTCGAAACAAGCCAACAGATCACCCTCCCACCCATTGAGATGCCGAACCCGTGGGCCCAGACGTTGCTGCAAGCCAATTGAAAAGACAAAATGTTTGTCAAACGCCATTCACAGTTTCTAATAGAGAGGCACAAAGAATGAGAAGCACATGTTACGTACGATTATCGACCGTCGTTCTGAATGTGGTGAGAAGTTGAGGTTGACGGTGCGGGTACCGACCCGCTGACGTGGAATCCTCTCATGTCTTGGAGATCCACCACTGTCACAACTCCCTTCGGAATCGTTGTGAAGACTTCCATTAAATCCAGCCCCCGCACTCTCAGCTTCACCTCCCTCTCTGCCTCTGCTGCTGTCTCTGTTGACTTGGTCGTTTTTGTCAACACCTGGATCTTCATGCAAAAGGTTCAAATCAAAGTGAGCAAACGCGCGAGCAAAGGCGGCTGGTGTGCGCGGCAGCGTGGATGGAATGGCTGTGTCACGTGGTCTTGCTTGTGCAAGAGAAGGAGCTCGTTTACAACACTGGAAAAACCTGCCGATGTTGGGCTTGCAATGGGGGCAGATGGAAAGACCAGGAAGTTGCTTCCACGTGTTCGTTGCTTCATCATGAGTAAAGAGAGCCTCGAAGTTGTGCACCTTCAACCTCAAAACAGCACACCTGCCAAATGTGCAACACAGAACATTACACTCTAGACAACATCATCCCCAAAAAACATGCGAATGCCGTGAAAAGCAAAAGAACCAACGTTTGTACCTGCGGCAATAGAACCGGATATGCCCAGCTGCTGTTGAAAAACAATCTTCATCTGATGAACACTTTGCAGTCAAGTGTCTTCCTCGATATCCCGTATTGGTGGACACCCATACACCACCAGAGCCAACGAGTCTGGCAACATCAGGCTTGTCCCGGAAACATCTGCCTTTCTTCCATGTCGGGGCCAGAAACAAAGCAGACTTCTTATCATACAGCTTCAACAAGTCACGCGTGCGCATGCCCTTGCCTGTGTCTTTGCAAATGTGACATCTTGCATTCAAGTTTTCCTGATTCTGACGAATGAGTTCCATGTCAGCTGGCCACCTCACCGGAGGTGGTGCATTGTCTGTGGATGAAGTTATTGTCCGCCGACGCCTAAGACCCGGCGTCCGCGCTCGTCGTGGTGGTCGTGGCATCTGTACAAAACAATACCGTAGCAAGACTCTCTTTAATGGGGAAATAAAATGGAGAAATATAATGCAGACCAACCTTCATTCATTCTCATTCTCACTGGAGTTCACTTCAGTACAACATCCCCTACAATAGGTCAACACCTTCAGTTCCACTACATCACTGCTGTCTGACAATGCAGGTATGTTGTCAGTATAGAACAGCTTGAAGTCGTCATCAGGGGCACGTAGGTGATGTTCATACTCCAGGACCCTGCGCCGAGCCTTCTTCTTCTTCCTCAGCGGTCGCCGTCTTCTTCGTTGCTCGCCAGCTGTATCGACTATCACCCCGTTAGTGGAGTCTGCTGATGCACCTACACCTGTACAGGCTGCGGTACAACAACCAGAGTTGGCAGGAGAAGCATCACCGGAAAGAACATTATGTACATCGGGCTGAACCGCAGGTGGAACGGCAGTGAGTCCGTCCACGGGGCCCGGGTCAATCGGATCGTTGTCCACTGCAGATGGCAGTTCATGGGGTACGGAAGCTTCAGAATCAGCCGGATTTTCCACTTCTTCGTTCTCTGCTGGGACACAGGAAGGTTGAACATCAGAACTTCCAGAATCACCTGGCAGACCACATGGATTGGCTCGTTTGGCATGTTCAGCTGCAATCCATTCGGCAGCTGAAGCACACGCAGCTGATGCCACGAAAGAGACAAGAAGCTTTGATGCTATGGTAGTAGAAGTCCTTGCCGCAGCTTCAGCCTCTTCAGCACAGGCCGCGGCATGCCCGGCAGCGGCTGATGCTTGACCTACACACTCTGTGATGACAGCGCTAGATTCTTCCATTGCAGCGCAATCGGATCACTTCTGCATGATCGGAGGCACGAGGATGAAAACACAAACTGCGAATGGACGGATCTTTGCCAAGGGACATTTTGGCTCAAGACTCGATGGACAGAGCTGACCCGAGGGCACTTGGGTAACCCAAGAGACATCCAAGACGACGACTAGTGGACATCACCGGCAGAGTGCATGACACGGTGAGACGACACGGTGTGAGAGGACTACAATTACAAAACAGAAACGTTTGAAACAGCTGCGACTTGCTCTGGACTGCACGGTTGACAGGAGAGGGTTGCAACGACGGCAAGAATGTTCATTTACTTTTCAGGTTCTCTCCTGTGTTGCTTGAAATCGAATCATGGTTTAAAGGAATACAAAAGGGCTAGAAGTCAACAGAGGATAAGAATATGGATGAGGTGAGGATGTTTTACCAATCCTCTGAACATCCACCCACGCGGCAAGACCGCGAGAGATGAGCACGCAACAAGGTGACGATGTTTTACCAGTCCTCTGAACATCCACCCACCTGGCAAGAGAGCGGCAGATGAGCACGCACGCAAGGTTAAGCGGTGCAGTTTCGGCGAGAGCCGATCATCAAAATGCCATGTCCTTTACTGGTTCTCTGATGTGCTGTTTGGAATCTATGCATGATCGTAAAGGAGAAGGCTAAAAGTGAACAGAGGATGGTGCATAGGCCGAGGGCAGGATGTCCGCTTGAGTACGACATGATCCACATGAAGCACAATGAACCTGCACCCGAGTCGAAGACACCCACAGCAACAGGTAATATGACACTTAGAACACAGCCGCCAGCGGGTAGTCCCGTCGCCGCTGGCTGTCCGTTCGCCCGTCACCACCCGCGGCTGTATCCGCCTGCCCGATGTCACGCAACAAGGTGAGGATGTTTTTACCAGTCCTCTGAACATCCACCNGATCATTTAAGCACCATGTCCTTTACTGGTTCTAGGATTTGCTGTTTGGAATCTATGCATGGTCGTAAGGGAGAAGCCTAAAAGTGAACAGAGGATGGTGCATAAGCCGAGGGCAGGATGTCCGCTCGAGTACGACATGATCCACATGAAGCACGATGAACCTGCACCCGAGTCGAAGACACCCACAGCAACAGGTAATATGACACTTAGAACACAGCCGCCAGCGGGTAGTCCCGTCGCCGCCGGCTTTCCGCCCGCCCGTCACCACCCGTGGCTGTATCCGCCTGCCCGATGTCACGCAACAAGTTGAGGATGTTTTACCAATCCTCTGAACATCNAGCCGATCATCAAAATGCCATGTCCTTTACTGGTTCTCTGATGTGCTGTTTGGAATCTATGCATGATCGTAAAGGAGAAGGCTAAAAGTGAACAGAGGATGGTGCATAGGCCGAGGGCAGGATGTCCGCTTGAGTACGACATGATCCACATGAAGCACAATGAACCTGCACCCGAGTCGAAGACACCCACAGCAACAGGTAATATGACACTTAGAACACAGCCGCCAGCGGGTAGTCCCGTCGCCGCTGGCTGTCCGTTCGCCCGTCACCACCCGCGGCTGTATCCGCCTGCCCGATGTCACGCAACAAGGTGAGGATGTTTTTACCAGTCCTCTGAACATCCACCTACGCGGCAAGAGAGCGAGAGATGAGCACGCACGCAAGGTTAAGCGGTGCAGTTTTGGCGAGAGCCGATCATTTAAGCACCATGTCCTTTACTGGTTCTAGGGTTTGCTGTTTGGAACCTATGCATGGTCGTAAGGGAGAAGCCAAAAAGTGAACAGAGGATGGTGCATAAGCCGAGGGCAGGATGTCCGCTCGAGTACGACATGATCCACATGAAGCACGATGAACCTGCACCCGAGTCGAAGACACCCACAGCAACAGGTAATATGACACTTAGAACACAGCCGCCAGCGGGTAGTCCCGTCGCCGCCGGCTTTCCGCCCGCCCGTCACCACCCGTGGCTGTATCCGCCTGCCCGATGTCACGCAACAAGTTGAGGATGTTTTACCAATCCTCTGAACATCCACCCACGCGGCAAGAGAGCGAGAGATGAGCACGCACGCAAGGTTAAGCGGTGCAGTTTCGGCGAGAGCCGATCATTTACGCACCATGTCCTTTACTGGTTCTGGGGTTTGCTATTTGGTATCAATGCATGGTCATAAGGGAGAAGCCTAAAAGTGAACAGAGGATGGTGCAAACGTCGAGGGTAGGATGTCTTCTCGAGTACGACATGATCCACATGAAGCACGATGAACCTGCACCCGAGTCAAAGACACCCACAGTAACAGGTAATATGACACTTAGAACACAGCCACCAGCGGGTAGTCCGGTCGCCGCCGGTTATCATTCTGTGTCGTACTCATCAATCTCACCTTGTCAGACTTCCACAGCTCAACGGAGGGCGCGTCCTCAGCAACGCGCAGAAGCCCGCAGATCAAGACGACGATGTAGACAACGGCTGCCAGGCGCGGCTGCCGAAGTTTCGCGACGGGAGTGTCCATCACCCTACAGCATCCCTGAGGCATGCTGGGATGCACGCCGCTTGAACGGGTGTGGTCGGGAAGATGAGAGGGAGGCCGTGATGTGGTGATAGGTACTCAAGCGTGTTTGCACACTGCCTGCCCTCTCCGCTCGCACCTACAGCCAGAGATACAAGGGATGCGCTATGTCCGTCGCGGACGTGTCCACACCGTGCCACCCTGCACTGAGGAGGTCAATAGGGAGACCCCTTTTTCTAAACCCCGCAACTTCAGCATCCCACGGAGCACGTCGATTCATGTCAACTGACGGGGAAAGACGCAAGCTTGCTGAACAGAAAACAAGGAGAAGGGTCACTTCGAATATCAGAACACGAAGCGAGCACAGACTGTCAAAGCGAAACATGGTACGATGTCGTAGTATGTCTCTGAGAGATCGAAACACAAAGGTGTCGTCGCGTCGGGTGTGAAAACGGGTAGAGACGCAAGCTCGCTGTACAGAAACGAAGACAAACTGGGTCGCTTTGTTATCACCACAAGAAGCGAACACGCACTGTTGAAGCAAAACAGGGTACAATGTCGTGGTACCACTCTGACGGATGGAAACACAAAGACGTCATCGACTTGTGTGTGAAAACGGGAAAAGACGCAAGCTCCCTGTCAACCGCTTCGTAAGAACAAGAGGCATGCGTTGCCTAATGAAGCGAAACGTGGAAGAAAGGGTGAACTTTGCTCGGTAACACGACAATGCTGGGCTGTGGTGTAAATGAACATGACATGACCACTTCTCCCGGTTAATCAACTACGAGGGTGTATTGTCGGTGTAAAGGTACGAGGTTCAAAGTTTTCTATCAACGTTAACACGGATGAGCGGTCGATCTCAACATGAAATATGCGGCAAGTATTGACTCTGGCGTTTCAACTCACGTGGAAGAAATTGAACAGAGCCCTGTTTTTCCGTGGTCAAAACCGATAGGAGATGGTATGAATGAAGGACACCAGAACAAGCCCTGGGATTGAACCTCTCCCCCGCGGCAAGTAAATGCTTGTATAGTCCAGTGTGTATCGACGACTGGTAGATTATCTTTAAGACTAACGATATCATGGTTTCTCTATTTTCTTGT
>SZWC01029682.1:2262-25735 GCA_023375785.1 Penium margaritaceum | reverse complement strand
TGGCTGCGGAGTGGTGCGATCTGGTTGCGGAGTGGTGCAAACTGGTTGCGGAGTGGTGCGAACAGGTTGCAGAGTGGTGCAAACTGGTTGCAGAGTGGTGCGAACTGGTAGCGGAGTGGTGCGAACCAGATTCGGAATGATGCAAACTAGTTGGGGAGTGGTGCGAACTGGTTGTGGAGTGGTGCAAACTGGTCACGGAGTGGTGCAAATATGTTGCGGAGTGGTGCAAACTGGTTGCAGATTGGTTCAAACTGGTTGCGGAGTGACGCAAACTGGTTGCGGCATGGTGCAAACTGGTTGAGGAGTGGTGCGAACGGGTTGCGCAGAGGTGCGAACTGGTTGCGTAGTGGTGCGAACTGGTTGCGGAGTGGTGCGAACTGGTTGCGGAGTGGTGCAAACTGGTTGCAGAGTGGTGTGAAGTGGTAGCGGAGTGGTACAAACTGGTCGCGGAGTGGTGCGAACTCGTTGCGGAGTGGTGCGAACTGGTCGCGGAGTGGTGCGAACTGGTTGCCGAGTGGTGCGAACGGGTTGCGGAGAGGTGCGAACTGGTGGCGGAGTGGTGCGAACTGGTCGCGGAGTGGTGCGAACTGGTTGCCGAGTGGTGCGAACGGGTTGCGGAGAGGTGCGAACTGGTGGCGGAGTGGTGCGAACTGGTCGCGGAGTGGTGCGAACTGGTTGCCGAGTGGTGCGAACGGGTTGCGGAGAGGTGCGAACTGGTGGCGGAGTGGTGCGAACTGGTCGCGGAGTGGTGCGAACTGGTTGCCGAGTGGTGCGAACGGGTTGCGGAGAGGTGCGAACTGGTGGCGGAGTGGTGCGAACTGGTCGCGGAGTGGTGCGAACTGGTTGCCGAGTGGTGCGAACGGGTTGCGGAGAGGTGCGAACTGGTGGCGGAGTGGTGCGAACTGGTCGCGGAGTGGTGCGAACTGGTTGCCGAGTGGTGCGAACGGGTTGCGGAGAGGTGCGAACTGGTGGCGGAGTGGTGCGAACTGGTCGCGGAGTGGTGCGAACTGGTTGCCGAGTGGTGCGAACGGGTTGCGGAGAGGTGCGAACTGGTGGCGGAGTGGTGCGAACTGGTCGCGGAGTGGTGCGAACTGGTTGCCGAGTGGTGCGAACGGGTTGCGGAGAGGTGCGAACTGGTGGCGGAGTGGTGCGAACTGGTCGCGGAGTGGTGCGAACTGGTTGCCGAGTGGTGCGAACGGGTTGCGGAGAGGTGCGAACTGGTGGCGGAGTGGTGCGAACTGGTCGCGGAGTGGTGCGAACTGGTTGCCGAGTGGTGCGAACGGGTTGCGGAGAGGTGCGAACTGGTGGCGGAGTGGTGCGAACTGGTCGCGGAGTGGTGCGAACTGGTTGCCGAGTGGTGCGAACGGGTTGCGGAGAGGTGCGAACTGGTGGCGGAGTGGTGCGAACTGGTCGCGGAGTGGTGCGAACTGGTTGCCGAGTGGTGCGAACGGGTTGCGGAGAGGTGCGAACTGGTGGCGGAGTGGTGCGAACTGGTCGCGGAGTGGTGCGAACTGGTTGCCGAGTGGTGCGAACGGGTTGCGGAGAGGTGCGAACTGGTGGCGGAGTGGTGCGAACTGGTCGCGGAGTGGTGCGAACTGGTTGCCGAGTGGTGCGAACGGGTTGCGGAGAGGTGCGAACTGGTGGCGGAGTGGTGCGAACTGGTCGCGGAGTGGTGCGAACTGGTTGCCGAGTGGTGCGAACGGGTTGCGGAGAGGTGCGAACTGGTGGCGGAGTGGTGCGAACTGGTCGCGGAGTGGTGCGAACTGGTTGCCGAGTGGTGCGAACGGGTTGCGGAGAGGTGCGAACTGGTGGCGGAGTGGTGCGAACTGGTCGCGGAGTGGTGCGAACTGGTTGCCGAGTGGTGCGAACGGGTTGCGGAGAGGTGCGAACTGGTGGCGGAGTGGTGCGAACTGGTCGCGGAGTGGTGCGAACTGGTTGCCGAGTGGTGCGAACGGGTTGCGGAGAGGTGCGAACTGGTGGCGGAGTGGTGCGAACTGGTCGCGGAGTGGTGCGAACTGGTTGCCGAGTGGTGCGAACGGGTTGCGGAGAGGTGCGAACTGGTGGCGGAGTGGTGCGAACTGGTCGCGGAGTGGTGCGAACTGGTTGCCGAGTGGTGCGAACGGGTTGCGGAGAGGTGCGAACTGGTGGCGGAGTGGTGCGAACTGGTCGCGGAGTGGTGCGAACTGGTTGCCGAGTGGTGCGAACGGGTTGCGGAGAGGTGCGAACTGGTGGCGGAGTGGTGCGAACTGGTCGCGGAGTGGTGCGAACTGGTTGCCGAGTGGTGCGAACGGGTTGCGGAGAGGTGCGAACTGGTGGCGGAGTGGTGCGAACTGGTCGCGGAGTGGTGCGAACTGGTTGCCGAGTGGTGCGAACGGGTTGCGGAGAGGTGCGAACTGGTGGCGGAGTGGTGCGAACTGGTCGCGGAGTGGTGCGAACTGGTTGCCGAGTGGTGCGAACGGGTTGCGGAGAGGTGCGAACTGGTGGCGGAGTGGTGCGAACTGGTCGCGGAGTGGTGCGAACTGGTTGCCGAGTGGTGCGAACGGGTTGCGGAGAGGTGCGAACTGGTGGCGGAGTGGTGCGAACTGGTCGCGGAGTGGTGCGAACTGGTTGCCGAGTGGTGCGAACGGGTTGCGGAGAGGTGCGAACTGGTGGCGGAGTGGTGCGAACTGGTCGCGGAGTGGTGCGAACTGGTTGCCGAGTGGTGCGAACGGGTTGCGGAGAGGTGCGAACTGGTGGCGGAGTGGTGCGAACTGGTCGCGGAGTGGTGCGAACTGGTTGCCGAGTGGTGCGAACGGGTTGCGGAGAGGTGCGAACTGGTGGCGGAGTGGTGCGAACTGGTCGCGGAGTGGTGCGAACTGGTTGCCGAGTGGTGCGAACGGGTTGCGGAGAGGTGCGAACTGGTGGCGGAGTGGTGCGAACTGGTCGCGGAGTGGTGCGAACTGGTTGCCGAGTGGTGCGAACGGGTTGCGGAGAGGTGCGAACTGGTGGCGGAGTGGTGCGAACTGGTCGCGGAGTGGTGCGAACTGGTTGCCGAGTGGTGCGAACGGGTTGCGGAGAGGTGCGAACTGGTGGCGGAGTGGTGCGAACTGGTCGCGGAGTGGTGCGAACTGGTTGCCGAGTGGTGCGAACGGGTTGCGGAGAGGTGCGAACTGGTGGCGGAGTGGTGCGAACTGGTCGCGGAGTGGTGCGAACTGGTTGCCGAGTGGTGCGAACGGGTTGCGGAGAGGTGCGAACTGGTGGCGGAGTGGTGCGAACTGGTCGCGGAGTGGTGCGAACTGGTTGCCGAGTGGTGCGAACGGGTTGCGGAGAGGTGCGAACTGGTGGCGGAGTGG
Organism: Penium margaritaceum; assembly: GCA_023375785.1. Lineage (NCBI taxonomy): Eukaryota > Viridiplantae > Streptophyta > Zygnematophyceae > Desmidiales > Peniaceae > Penium > Penium margaritaceum. The sequence goes on along the minus strand of SZWC01029682.1, from coordinate 22,403 downwards.
TGCGAACTGGTCGCGGAGTGGTGCGAACTGGTTGCCGAGTGGTGCGAACGGGTTGCGGAGAGGTGCGAACTGGTGGCGGAGTGGTGCGAACTGGTCGCGGAGTGGTGCGAACTGGTTGCCGAGTGGTGCGAACGGGTTGCGGAGAGGTGCGAACTGGTGGCGGAGTGGTGCGAACTGGTCGCGGAGTGGTGCGAACTGGTTGCCGAGTGGTGCGAACGGGTTGCGGAGAGGTGCGAACTGGTGGCGGAGTGGTGCGAACTGGTCGCGGAGTGGTGCGAACTGGTTGCCGAGTGGTGCGAACGGGTTGCGGAGAGGTGCGAACTGGTGGCGGAGTGGTGCGAACTGGTCGCGGAGTGGTGCGAACTGGTTGCCGAGTGGTGCGAACGGGTTGCGGAGAGGTGCGAACTGGTGGCGGAGTGGTGCGAACTGGTCGCGGAGTGGTGCGAACTGGTTGCCGAGTGGTGCGAACGGGTTGCGGAGAGGTGCGAACTGGTGGCGGAGTGGTGCGAACTGGTCGCGGAGTGGTGCGAACTGGTTGCCGAGTGGTGCGAACGGGTTGCGGAGAGGTGCGAACTGGTGGCGGAGTGGTGCGAACTGGTCGCGGAGTGGTGCGAACTGGTTGCCGAGTGGTGCGAACGGGTTGCGGAGAGGTGCGAACTGGTGGCGGAGTGGTGCGAACTGGTCGCGGAGTGGTGCGAACTGGTTGCCGAGTGGTGCGAACGGGTTGCGGAGAGGTGCGAACTGGTGGCGGAGTGGTGCGAACTGGTCGCGGAGTGGTGCGAACTGGTTGCCGAGTGGTGCGAACGGGTTGCGGAGAGGTGCGAACTGGTGGCGGAGTGGTGCGAACTGGTCGCGGAGTGGTGCGAACTGGTTGCCGAGTGGTGCGAACGGGTTGCGGAGAGGTGCGAACTGGTGGCGGAGTGGTGCGAACTGGTCGCGGAGTGGTGCGAACTGGTTGCCGAGTGGTGCGAACTCGTTGCGGAGTGGTGCGAACTGGTCGCGGAGTGGTGCGAACCGGTTGCGCAGTGGTGGGAACTGGTTGCGGAGTGGTTCAGACAGGTTGCGGAGTAGTGCGAACCGGTTGCGGAGTGGTGCGAACTGGTTGTGGAGTGGTGCCAACTGGTTGCGGAGTGGTGTGAACTGGCTGCGGAGTGGTGCAAACTGGTTGCGGAGTGGTGCAACCCGGTTGCGGAGTGGTTTTCAGGCGGAATTCCACCACATCTCCGCGGCAAAATCAACGCATCCGCGGAAGGGTGTCTCCGCGGTCTAGCAGATCCGCGTAGAAGACCTTGCCAGGGATCGGTGAACACGGAAGGATCTGTGCGAAAAGTTGGCTCCCACAATGAGGTTGCGGTAGAGCGTGGGATGGCACGGAATCCACTGGCGGTGGCGGGAAAGATGGGTTGGCGGGAGAGTCCGCGGTGGAAAGCAACAAGAGCCGAGCCGTGGAGAGGTGGAAGTAAAGCTGGAGCGTCGGACGTGCAAGACATCCGCCGGCTGAACCGGATGCCAGGAGGAAGGCGGCAGGAGCGCGACCAATCAGAGCACAAGGCTGACAGCGGTGATCAAGGAGGAGGGCCGGGAAGACGCATCGCGGAGGACGAAGATTCAAGGAAGAACACGAAGAACCGCATGTGCGAGCCGCGGTTGAAGAAAGTAGGGGATATGCAGCGAGTGTGTGTGGTTGGGACGAGACCCGCGGTGCATAGCCGCACCGCGTAGAGTCCAGGTAGGAGGAAGTAGGATGGTGTGAGAGGGATGAGACCGACGGCATGTAGACACGCTGTGCAGAATCCCAAGTAGAAAAGGGCCCCACTAGCAATAGCACAAGTGTAACTCAGACTTGCTCGCTTTCGGAAGCAATCCATGTACTCCACATTCAGCTTTATCAAAGACATTTGCCTACTCTCATCTCTGTGCTCCACCCATTGCCCTCCATCCCTCCGTTGTTCTCAGAGTCCGGTCCGCGGACTGTGGGACTAAGTGTGCGAAGAACCAAAAGTCTGAGTGAGGGGAACTGTCGGCGGTCCCTTGCTTGCATACGTCCGCGGAACGCGGATTCTGCGGAGAGTAGTCGGACGTCACGAGGTGCTCGACTCCCGTGTGGCGAGAAGTGGACCGCAGAGCGTCACTCATCGGTGAGGTGCCTGCGCAGAGGTCCAAACCTGTGGTCCGCGGAATAGCTGATTGTATCTTGCTGTACACCTGTTGACTAGTAGTGGCGGTGAAGTGCCTGGTCCGCGGAGGAGCGCGGAGCGCAGCCGTCCGCGGAGAAAATCAAGGACGCGGCAAAATTGGGGGTATCAGTGTCATGATGCGGTGAGCATGGACAGTTCTTTACTCTTTGCCAGCAAAACTGCATGTGCCTTTTAGATCAGTCGTTGATGTCGGCGGCCAGCTTTGTGTATCAGGATACCGGTCGACGGCAGCAGCAGCTATCAGCGTGGTGCTTCCTGCCACGACGAGCCGCGACCTACACGGGAAGCAGGGACTCGTCTCAGGTGCTGTCTCGCACGCCGGTCAGCTCCTCACCAGGCCCCGATCCGCTCGTCCAGCACCGACGAGTGACCAAGTGGTTGGAGCAGCTGCACTGGCGCCGCATTACGGATGTGTTGGGCAAACAAGTGGAGGTAGAGATTGTCCACGGTTCTGGCAGCCATGGATCGATCCAACAATAGCAGGGACACGAAGGCCGACACGATGCGCCACTGGGGGCGCAGTGGTTCTCCGATGGACCACCTTCACTGGAGGTATCCTCCGGTTGTGGAGAACTCGAGGCCTATCGCGGACTGGTGTATCGGCGTCGTGGCGGGCAGCAGTAGCAGGTTACTGGCATAATGGAGTCGCAACTCGCACACCTGTCCGCACATCCGCAACCCTTACCGCTGAGCCCCGATGACTCAAGGATACCCAAAGCACCAGCGCCGGACGAGCAACAGATCTCAGCGCAACTACAGCGGGTGGGACTCCCAGCCCCTGCTTTTGGGATGCCGCAGGACATGAACCCGTCGCAGCAGCTAGCGGGGGTGATCCCGGGAGCCCTGACTACGGAACCTCCTGTGTCCAGCTTGCAGCAGCAGCCGATGGCTACATCGGCACAGCCCACGGGAAGTATGCAGCTGGGGATGCCCGTGTCCGCGTAGGCATCAGGTGCCACACTGCCACTGGTGAACCAACTCCCCATGAATCAAACTCTGACCATGGGAACGACAGCCACAGGGGCAGCCGTGCAATTCCNCAGCAGCTGGCGGGGGCGATCCCGGGAGCCCTGACTGCGGAACCTCCTGTGTCCAGCTTGCAGCAGCAGCCGATGGCTACATCGGCACAGCCCACGGGAAGTATGCAGCTGGGGATGCCCGTGTCCGCGTAGGCATCAGGTGCCACACTGCCACTGGTGAACCAACTCCCCATGAATCAAACTATGACCATGGGAACGACAGCCACAGGGGCAGCCGAGCAATTCCAGACAATTGGAGTAGCTCAGCCACCGTGATACTCGCTGTAGCCGCACATGGGAGACGCGCAGGCAGAGACCACGCCACAGCTCTCCACGTCTGGGCCAGTGCCGCCGCAGACGCCACAGCCGAACCTGGTTACCCTGCCAGCTGGGGCGCCCCCCCCAGCAACCTGCACCACCGAAGCAGCAGGGGATGGTGAGCACTATGACGGGAACCATGCCGCATCCACCTGCGGCGGGTCCGCAGCAGCCAGCACATCCGCCACAGCAGCTCGTGATGCAAGCGGGGATGATGACAAAGCCCTCCGCAGTCACGCAACCGCCACAACAAATGTTCCAGCCCGGAGGGGGTACCACCTACCAAGGGAACACGGCCCAGCCCCCACTGACCGCGACTCAACAAACAAATCATCAGCAGCGGACAATCGGAGGCGGAGCACAGTTGACGACCATGATGCAGCCTTCTGCGGCCGCGGCAGCCTCGTGGACAACCCAGACACAGGAGCAGATGGGTCCAATGCCGGTGGGAACGATGCTGTAGACACTTGTACCCAACACGCTGGCGCAACCACCCATGCCCGCTTATCAGCAGCTCCCCCACCCGCATATGGTCGGAACGATGCCAGTCGGAGCGGCTCCTCAGGCCTCGCTGCTAATGCCACAACCAACTGCACAGAACCATTTGTACCTGCTCCCGCACCAGTTACAAGGGAATCCGCCCCCAACCGCCAACGCTGGACCAGCAATTTCTCTCCACCTCGCGGCTGCGGTCCCACCTATCCATACATACTGGGTGCCCCTGACAATGGCGCCACCTGTACAAGGGACTCGGGTTCTGCCGCCTGGGACATCATTCTTCTCCATACCTTACACAGCCTTCATACCCGCTCTCTCTTCCTGGTACTTGCCTCTCCCACCTACGCAAGAAAATCTTCCCATGACCGCGGGGCAGCTCCATATGCTGATCTCTCCGAGTGGATACTCCGCGGCTCCACCTGTGGTCCTCCCTCCACCACATGCTGTGACTGCATTGACGACTAGCCGCAGCACCGTCCCGCAGCTGCAATACATCCGTTCCGAGCCTGCCGACATTCCTTAGCTGGATTCCTTCAAGGGCGCTCCAGAGGAAGATCGCTGGGTCTGGCTCGAACAAATTACCCTCTACGCTAGCATCGGCCGGATTCCGCCCGACCTCTGTCTCGCCATCGCAGAACTCCACCTCGAGGGAGCGGCCGCGGACTCGTACAACGCACGAGCGCCTTTCCCATCTTTCGAAGACTTTGGTAACGCCCTCATCTAGTGCTTTAAACACTTGACAAAAGAAGAAGCGCTGCAAAAGATTGAGAAGGAGGGAATGCGCAAGGACAACAACATCCGCACGTAGTTCTTGACCTGGGCCTCAGTGGCCAAGAATCCGCAGGGAGAAGGTGTGCCGCTGTGTGTTCTGCTGCAGAACCTCATCCGCGCACTTCCAGACGAGATCAGCAGTCTCATGATCGCCGTCTGCTATCTATCCCTTCAAGATTCAGTGCGGGACGCTACAGCCATCTTCACCAGACAACGGTCGACCCGACAATACCAGGGTGCCGACACCCACGAACCTTCATCGTCACACGCTGCGCCCCCGCAGCAGCAGAAGCGAAAAGCTTGCTACACGTGCCAGAGCCTGGAACACATCGCTCGAGACTGCCCTTGCAAGCGACAAGCGGCTCCGCGCCCTGAGCCACTTGCCCAGGACCCCATGATGCAGCAGTGGCAGCAGTATTACAACCAGGCGTGGCCGGGTCTGCAGCAGCAGCAGCAGACGCAAGCTGGGCGACAGGCATCGGATCATCAACCCCAAGCTGCCCTCGATGGGCAAGGTATTCTACCCAACCCAGAGGCATCCGCGAACCCTGCGAGTGGAGCCTGCAACGTCAAATTGGGGCTACCGATGGCAGACGACGAGACCACAGAAGTGCCCCCCACAAGCGAAGAAATGACTCTCATCGCGCGAGCCCAAGAATTGGGCCTGCGCGGATGGGATCTACAAGTGGCAGCCAGGGCACAAAAGGACCTCAGGCGCAAGGCAGAGGCCGCGGAGGAGCGATTCCAGGAGGCAGTTGTCAATCGCACCGCTGTGCCAGAGAAAGGATGACAGGCGAAACTACCACTCCCGGTGGAGAAGCAACCGGCCCCATCATCGCAGAGGCCCAACATAGCCCCAGCAGTCGCGGAGAGAAGCACGGACCACATCCAACGCCTCTTCACCACCCCCATTTTGGAAGTCAATTTCTTTGAATTCCTCCGCATTCATCCTGAGATTGCATCGTGACTGAAGGAATAGTTCATCAGGGCCAATCAACGCCTCCAACCTGTGGGTATATCTCTCAACTGCACCACGCCTGCACATGGCACACAGAACACCCACCGTGTGGTACCTGAGACGTCGTTGGCAATGAGTCTCGCGGAAGCAGAATGGGGGTGGGTACCACAGCCCTTGGAACCACCGCGACGGGACGACAACCACTACGAGGTTGCTTGCTGTGTGGTTTGGATCTGTGGAAGGAAGTTCCTGGCCATCATCGACACGGGAGCCACTCACACCACTGTGGTATTCCGCGTCTTCTTGGTGGTCGGATGGATAGACCGCATCCTCCCTATGCATCGACTCTTCACCAACTCGGCCGGAGGAATGGATTATGGGGACGGAGAGATTCACGACCTACCCATGCAGGTGGGCTCCTTTCATGAGCCAGTGAACGTCCAAGTTATGCGAGCCCGGACGTATGACGTGCTCCTGGGCATGGACTACTTGGTACCGCGGCAGGCCAACCTTCTATTCTCCCTGGGGATCATGCAACTTAGCTCTGCGTCCGGGAAAGAAGCATACTGCCCCATCACCATTGGTGACAGGGTGATGATACCCGTCACCGGCGGCGAGTCCTTTTCTCTCCTGGATGCTGCGGTAGAGGACTCCCAGGCCCACGCAGACAGGCTACAACCTCTCCCAGCGGATGCGCCTGACGCGGAACAGATTCCAGATGGCGACTTGTAGGAACTGGCGGAAGAGTCCACCAAGCCTGGAGTACAGACAAACCTCCCGGGATTGTGGAATAGGGGACAGCGAGTCTTTGGAACTGGCCTTCCACTTAAGGAGGAAGAGGAGTTCTACCTGTTAGGATATTGAAGGGAAGCTAAACACGGGAGCGAAAGCGAGGAGTGAGGTAAACACAGTTAACAAAGGAAAGCAGAAGCTGAGGCAAAGGACAGCGATGAAAGAACTGAATGATTGATTGATTTGAGGCAAGGAACTAGGAACAAGCAGAGATCCTAAGTACTACTGAGAGCTATCCTCAAGTCTAGGTGCGTTCACCCTCTAGGGTGACTTGTGCGATGCGTGTCGCTGCAACCGCCGTGCTGNAGGCAAAGGACAGCGATGAGAGAACTGAATGATTGATTGATTTGAGGCAAGGAACTAGGAACAAGCAGAGATCCTAAGTACTACTGAGAGCTATCCTCAAGTCTAGGTGCGTTCACCCTCTAGGGTGACTTGTGCGATGCGCGTCGCTGCAACCGCCGTGCTGCTGCTGCTGTTGGGTGCGGAGTCGCATAGCGTCTCCGCACGGTTGTTCGAGTACAGGCACGTCCACGTCTTGGTGGCGATCCGTGGCGCCAGGGTCTCGGTCGTGATTGCTTGGTGAATGCTCCAGCACTTTGTCTTCTTGCGAGTACCGAGGCGCATCGGCGGTGGTGGGCTGCCGTTAGTGGTCCCGCGTGGCCCGTTGGCGACAGTCATGGCGGGTAAGTCTGGCCAAGTGCCGAGGCTGGGGAGGCTTGGTCGAAGGTCTCGCCCAAGCCTGATCGGTGAGCCATCCTGGTCGGTGAGGCCGCACGGGCCGTTGTACGCGGCATGCACAGGAGGTGAGCCCCTTCCGAGCTGGGTATACTGATTAATCCGAAGACCGAGTTCCGGAGATGAGGAGGGGTAGATGATCACCGGAAGGGGCAGATCAGAAATACTTTCAGCACCGTGTGCATCTTGAATATATTTCTGACACTACCGACTCCGCGAGACAACTCCACCACCACCACCGCGATGGGATCACATGCTCCATTCACGACTCTCCCCCACACAAAGCAAGACTTCTGCGCCCTGCTGGACGCATTTGCAGACAACTTCGCTGGATCCACAGCTGATTTGGGGGCTGTGGAAGCGTTCCATGTTATCTCCACGGGGGATTCCATGCCCACAAAGCAAAGGGTACGGCACATCCTCCCTGAACAAGAGAAGATCATCACCGAGGGGCTCATGGAACTCAAGGCGCAAGGGGTAATCGTCCCTATCGTAAGCACCTGGCGTGCCAACTTGGTCATCGTGGGGAAATCAGATGGGTCCAAATGATTCTGCATCGACTTCCGTGACCTCAACCGTGTAACCGAGGAGGATGCGTACCCCATGCCGCTGATCGTCGACATACAGGAGCGGCAACAGGGTCGCGGATGGTTCGCAAAGCTCGACGTCAAGGCTGCCTTCCATGCCGTACCCATGCACCCCGACTCCATTGCGAAAACAGCATTCGTAACGCCAGAGGGTCTCTACGCGTTCACACGCATGCCCTTTGGACTCCGCAATGCCAGTGCGACATTCCAGCGGGTCATGGACTCCACCCTCCGCGGTATCCCTAATGTCAGCTGCTACATTGACGACATCATGGTTGCGGCCCATAGCTTCGAAGAGCTGTTCTCCTCCCTGGCCGCTGTGTTCGCTGCCCTCCGCAAGGCCAACCTCAAGCTCAAGGCAGCCAAGTGCTCCATAGGAGCTGCGAAAATGGAGTGCCTTGGCTTCGTGATGAGTGCGGATGGCATCAAGCCTGACCCTGAGAAATTTGCAGCAAGGCAGGAGTGGCATCAGCCCACTTCTGCGGGACAAGTCAAAATCTTCCTGGGCTTTGTCTCTTTCTACCGAAAGTTCATCCGCGACCACGCACGCATCATCAAGCCACTCCAGGAGTTGACGCACCATGATGTGTCGTCTAACTGGACATCAGACTGCGCGGACGCCTGGGCGGAAATCAAGCACCGCCTAGTTACCGCACCCATGCTCGAGTTCCCCGACTTCAACCTCCCATTCTCCATCACCACTGACTGGTCGCAGGACGGGCTGGACGCCATCCTATCCCAGACAGTGTAGGAACCAACCCAGAAGGTGATTGCATACGCCAGCCGTGCACTCACCGAGGGGGAGCGGAAGTATCCGCCGGTGAAGGGTGAATGCCTGGCAGTCCTGTGGGCACTTCAACACTTCCGTGACTACATCAAGAACGGCAAACCATTCACGGTCTTTACGGACCATCAGGCACTCCAATGGCTCCTCACCACACAGAATCACGAAGTCATCCTGGCCAAGTGGGCACTCCTCCTGCAGGGCTACAACATGAAGATCAAGTACCAACCTGCGGCGGCCAACCGCAACGCGGATGCCCTGAGCCGACTTCCGCGACATGACTGACTAGAGCCTGACCCGGAACCACCAGGAACCGCGGAACATACCCCGGAAGCCCTGGCAATGCCACCACACACTGAGGCGCAGTGGGAAGGAGTGGCCCGCGAGTTTGATGAGGATGAACAGGAGGTTGCCCTGCAACTCCTNCACCAGCAATCCTCACCCTCCTACCGCCCCCGCTACCACACTCCTCGACAACCGCCATCCCCTCACTCTGGTGGACTTCCTCCTCCACTCCCCTGAGTCCGCAGAAAGTCTCCGCACCCTCTTCACCACTCAAAATCCCTCTCTTTCCCCTCTCGGCGTGCGCCTTTCATGCACGAGTGATAGTACGACCGGTGTCCGCCTGCTGTCCCGATGCATCCTCCTCACTCGCTCTAGGGCGCGTGCTGTCGCCGCTACATATGCATCACGCACCTGGACACCTGCGGCTCTCACTCTCGCATTACCCGTACCATCCAAGATGCACGTGGCATGGTGTTATGTATGGATATGCGGACGTAAGTTCGTGGCCATTGTAGACACCGGCGCCACACACACCACGATTGCACTCCGGATGGTCCGCTCACCCCACATGCAGTACCTCATCCAACCCACCCGGCTCCGCTTCTCTGTCTCCACTGGTGACATCGACGCGCTGCTCGGAAAAATCGCGGGCCTCCCCATGCAGGTAGCAAACGTACATGCGGCGCACACTGTCCAAGTCTGTGATGTCCGCTCATATGATATCCTGCTTGCGGCGGACTGGCTCGCCCCGCGCCAAGCGGATATATTGATCGGTGCCGGCGTCCTCAGTCTCCTTTCCAGTTCCGGCACTTGTTCATTCACTCCACTCTTCACTTTGCATCAACCTTCTCTCTGCCCGACTCTGCCCATCTTTGACTCAGCTCTCACAGGCACTCGACACACTTGACGAGTCACGCAGAGTTCGGCACTCGACGAGTCATTGCAGGTACTGCCGTAGAGTGGACGCGGTCGCAGGGACGAGCGTTTCAATGGTGGGCAGCAGCACAAGCAGACGCAAAGTGGAAACGATGATAGAAGGATGAAGTGGAAGCGAATAGCGATACAGGATGATGAGGAGAGGCCTGGGTGCAGCACCGAAGGTGCGACCACTGAGATCTTTGCTGGAAGGGAGTGGACGTAACACTTTGAGGGAAGGACGGAAGCTTCCTTGAAGGTGCGAGCGTTGCTGACGTATGAGTGACGGTTAGCAGAAACAAGAGGGTGCAGTGCGGGAGCACGGGCGCTGAGCTGAGATTGAAGGCAACAGGGACTGGAGGCGGCCCAAAGGGCGAGCCTGAAATAGAATCCAATGGATTGATTATAGACTGTAATACAAGCAATACAAATAGGAAAGGTCTAACCTAGCATGCTTCGTCGAGCGGGCGTAGAGGTGGCGGCTCGGGCACGTGCGAGACTAGGGAACGCCTCGAGACCACGATTTGGCTTTGCCAGCCGTACGCAGTGGAGTGGTGGGTGCAGGCACGATCTTCGCAGGTGCGTTTTGCCTGGACCGTTGTGGTATGCGGCCGTTGGTCTTGGACTTGGCAAGACTCGCACAGCTTGTCGGTAGTGGGACCGTTTGGGTGTTGACCTTGTGACTCCGGAGATGAACCTGCGCTGTCACTCTTTGTTTTCTCATTAGCTGCACCCCTTGAGGCGATCTCTGAGACAATATCGGACACCCCCCTTAGATCGGGAGAGGGGTGCAAGCCTTGAATGGTAGGCCTGCGAGTCTTACTTCTGTGGGAGTGCAGCACAGAGAGAGCTTGGGAGGTTTTGGAGGAGGTGGACGTCTTAGCACCAGGTTGTAGTGAGAAGAGAGAAAACCTGGGCGATGCAACAGTTGCTGAGTTTTGTCAGTGAGTGTAGTGATTGAGGGATCTTCACTGAGGGTGAAGGGGCAGTTCGTCAGTGGTGTGGTGAAGAGTTCAGTTGAGTTGCAGTGTGGCAGTGTGGGCTTGCAGTAGGAGGGCGACTGATTCCGATCACGTGTCCATACAGTTCTTAGACTTGGGCCATACTTGGTTCTGCGCAAGTTATGGGCTCTGACAACTCTGCAAAGGCAGGCAGTCTAGATCTGTGAGGTCATGTGATACGTCTTCATGAAGTAGTCTGCTTTCTCCAGGAGACGATTGATTAGAAACTTGCCATGGGCGGGGGCTGCGGTGAGTAGTGTACCGTGAGTTGTGCAGTAGCTTGTGAAAAAGGTGTGAAGAGGTGCATGAGAGGTGTTCGAGAGGATGAGGCGAGGTGGTCGGTCAAAGTGCTTGGTCTGTTGCTTCAGCCAGTCCGTAAGTGCAGGGACAGCGTCAGTCAGTGTGCGAAGGGAGAGGATAGTACAATGTTGTGAGTATTGATCGTGAACGAAGAGGAAGTGACTGTGGCGGGCAGTGGAGTATGTAGTCGGAGGCTGGATTAGGACAATGTGTAGGGAGTCAAAGCTGCACAGAGAGGGGTGAGAAGATAGATGAGAAGAGGAGGACGCGGTGTACATCTCAAGACCATACTCCTCAGATCCAATCTCAGTCACGGGCTCAACTACTCCTAGCATGACAACATTGTTAGGAGCAGGATTCACAACAGCAGGGATAGCAGGAGTAGATGAGGTTTCCATGTTGTTGGCTGGGGTTGAACGCCAGCTTGAGCTTCCCATCCGATTGTAGTAGCGTTGACGACGCTCTTCCGCCCAGTTGGGTTGTTCACCATAGGCCTTTCCGGGGTTCTGATCCAGCCACTCGTCGTTAGGGCGATGATCACAGACCTGAGGCGGGTGATTGCGCCGGCCGCACTTACTTCCTTTGAATGGACCGTGGCAGATGGTGTAGGATCAGGCGGGGAAGCGGTTGATCATGCGGTTGTCAGTGGTGGTGGCCATGGTTTCAAATGAGTTGGTGGCAATGGTGGTCTCGCGTGCTTGCTTGGCAACGTAGTCCTGTTCTGCTGCCATGAGTTTGGGACTGATGACGGCCAGGGTCAGTTGGTCAACAGGCAGCTGCAGCAGGATTTGGCGGATGATATCGTACTGACCAGGAAGGCCGGAGATGATGCCGGTGCAGACGACGGTAGGAAGAAGGTCAATCTTCATTTCCTTAAGATCGCGGGCGATGGTGCTGACGGCTGCAATGTAGCTACCTATGTTGGTATAGGTGGCAAAGGGCACAGAGAAGAGTGACATGATCTTGATTCCGCAGGCGGTGGAGGTGTTGTTGCTGAAGCGGTCTTCAAGGGCTTTCCATACTTCGTGATTCTTGCTGCTGAGAGTGCGGATGTCTTCATGTAGTTCAGGAGAGGAGGTGGTCATGATGGTCATGAGGGCGGTGCTGTTGGCGACTTCCCAAGAGGCATGAAAGATGGTGGATGCAGAGGCGGCTCCAGCGTGAGTGGAAGATGAGGAGGAACTTTGACCAGGATTCGACACAGGCCCTCCCGAAGGGTCATTTCTTGATGCGGCAGCAGTTGAGGTAGATGAGGCGGAGGCGGCGGTGATAGGTGGTTCTACTCCGGTGTCAGTGTTGGTGAGAAGGTGACTGAGGGTGACTCCCTCAACCTTTTGTACCCCGAAGAAAAGAGACACCGAGTAGCTCCACAGCTTGTAGTTGCTGGTTCCATCAGGCTTCACGGTGAGCTTGGGAAGACCAGAGAGAGTGAGGGCGGAGGCCATGATGCAATTAACGAGGAGGCAGTGATGAAGTGAGGAGCGGCGGCTCGGGATAGCGGTGAGAGGTGGCGATACGATCAGGAGATGGCTGCTGATGAGGAGGAGCAGCAAGCTGAAATAATGGCAAAGAAGAGCGGCGGCGTGAAATGCTGCTGCGGAGGAAGATGAAATGGGCACAGGGAGAGAACCACGTACGCGGCCTGCGGAGGTGATGGAAGAGCGGAGATTGCTTGCTGATGGAGTGGGAACTGGGGCAAAACCTCGTGCGCGCGATTTCACCGAGAGGAAGTGGAGAGGTGCTTCCACGACACCTTAGTGAGAAGAAGTACTGCCACCGCAATTCTTCTGGCGACCACGGTTCTTCAAGGCAGAGAAGTTCAACATGAGTGATGCGGCCGATGGCGGCAAGCACGACGGAGCCAGGGGTGTTAGTTGCGCTCTGATACCATGTCACAAGATTGTAGGTACTGCCGTAGAGTGGACGCGGTTGCAGGGACGAGCGTTTCAATGGTGGGCAGCAGCACAAGCAGAAGCAAAGTGGAAACAATGATAGAAGGATGAAGCGGAAGCGAATAGCAATACAGGATGATGAGGAGAGGCCTGGGTGCGGCACCAAAGGTGCAGGCACTGAGATCTTTGCTGGAAGGGAGTGGACGCAGCACTTTGAGGGAAGGACGGAAGCTTCCTTGAAGGTGCGGGCGTTGCTGATGTATGAGTGACGGTTAGCAGAAACAAGAGGGCGCAGTGCGGGAGCACGGGCGCTGAGCAGAGAATGAAGGCAACAGGGACTGGAGGCGGCCAAAAGGGCGAGCCTGAAAGAGAATCCAATGGATTTAAAATAGGCTGTAATACAAGCAATACAAATAGGAAAGGTCTAACCTAGCGCGCTTCGTCGAGCAGGCATAGAGGTGGCGGCTTGGGCACGTGCGAGACTAGGGATCGCATCGAGACCACGATTCGGCTTTGCTAGCCGTACGCATAGTGGAGTGGTGGGTGCAAGCACGATCTTTGCATGTGCGTTTCGCCTGGACCGTTGTGGTATGCGGCCGTTGGTCTTGGACTTGGCGAGGCTCGCACAGCTTGTCGGTCTTGGGACCGTTTGAGTGTTGACCTTGTGACTCCGGAGATGAACCTGCACTTTCCCGGATCCGGGAAAGCAGGAGGCAGGGCATCGGTGGAAGGGTTGCCGCAGACGAATGTTCGTCTGCACCGGTTCCTCACGGCCAAAGGATTGGTGGCTAGGCGGGAAGCAGTGAAGGGAAATGCCGCAATGCAAAGGAAACAGGGACAAGCCGAAGCATGATCCGCGGCCGGTGACGAAACGCAGGCCAAACTGCGGAGGAATTAAGCAATCAGAGGAGAAACGACCAATCAACACAAGCGACTAAGCATCAATTACGGAGGAACCTCGAGAGACGCACCGCAGAAGACGAAGATTCAAGGAAGAACACAAAGAACCGCGTGTACGAACCGCGGTTGAAGAAATTGACCAGTAGAGTAGACAGCGTGTGGGACGAGACTCGCGGTGCGTAGCCGCACCGCGTGGAGTCCGAGGAGGAGTGGGAGGATGTGAGAGGGATGAGACCGTCGGCGTGTAGACACGCCGCGCGGAGTCCCGAGTAGAAAAGGGGCCTTACTAGCAGTAGAAAGAGAGCAACTCAGACTTGCTTGTCTTCCAGAGCATTCCATGTACTCCGCCATCAGCTTTATCAAAGTCATTGACCCACTCACATTTCGGTGTTCCGCCCATTGCCCTCTCGCCTTCAGTAAACTCTTGGAGTCCAGTTCGCGGACTATGGGAGTAGGCGCGTAAGGAACCAAAAGTCCGATTGAGGTGGGCTGCCGGCGGTGTCCCTTGCTTACACACGTCCGCGGAACTGGGTTCCGCGGAGAGGAGTCGGACGCCACGAGGTGGTGGACTCCCGTGTGGGAAGAAGTGGAACGCAGAGCGTCATTCATCGGTGAGGTACCTACGCAGTTCGCACCACTCCGCAACCAGTTGGCACCACACCGCAACCAGTTGGCACCACTCCGCAACCGGTTCCCGTATGGGAAGAAGTTCGCACCACTCCGCAACCAGTCGGCACCACACCGCAACCAGTTGGCACCACTCCGCAACCAGTTTGGACAACTCTGCAACCGGTTCACCACTCCGCACCCAGTTCGCACTACTCGCAACCGGTTTGCACTACTCCACAACCAGTTGGCACCACTCCGGAACCAGTTCGCACCACTCCGCAACCAGTTCGCACCACTCCGCAACCAGTTTGCACCACTCCGCAACCAGTTTGCACCACACCGCAACCAGTTCGCACCACTCCGCAACCAGTTCGTACCACTCCGCAACCAGTTAATACCACTCCGTAACCTGTTTGTACCACTCCGTAACCAGTTCACACCACTCCGCAACCAGTTCGCACCACTCCGCGTCCAGTTCACACCACTCAGTAACCAGTTCGCACCGCTCCGCAACCAGTTTGCACCACTCCGCAACCAGTTTGCACCACACCGCAACCAGTTCGCACCACTCCGCAACCAGTTCGTACCACTCCGCAACCAGTTAATACCACTCCGTAACCTGTTTGTACCACTCCGTAACCAGTTCACACCACTCCGCAACCAGTTCGCACCACTCCGCGTCCAGTTCACACCACTCAGTAACCAGTTCGCACCGCTCCGCAACCAGTTTGCACCACTCCGCAACCAGTTTGCACCACACCGCAACCAGTTCGCACCACTCCGCAACCAGTTCGTACCACTCCGCAACCAGTTAATACCACTCCGTAACCTGTTTGTACCACTCCGTAACCAGTTCACACCACTCCGCAACCAGTTCGCACCACTCCGCGTCCAGTTCACACCACTCAGTAACCAGTTCGCACCGCTCCGCAACCAGTTTGCACCACTCCGCAACCAGTTTGCACCACACCGCAACCAGTTCGCACCACTCCGCAACCAGTTCGTACCACTCCGCAACCAGTTAATACCACTCCGTAACCTGTTTGTACCACTCCGTAACCAGTTCACACCACTCCGCAACCAGTTCGCACCACTCCGCGTCCAGTTCACACCACTCAGTAACCAGTTCGCACCGCTCCGCAACCAGTTTGCACCACTCCGCAACCAGTTTGCACCACACCGCAACCAGTTCGCACCACTCCGCAACCAGTTCGTACCACTCCGCAACCAGTTAATACCACTCCGTAACCTGTTTGTACCACTCCGTAACCAGTTCACACCACTCCGCAACCAGTTCGCACCACTCCGCGTCCAGTTCACACCACTCAGTAACCAGTTCGCACCGCTCCGCAACCAGTTTGCACCACTCCGCAACCAGTTTGCACCACACCGCAACCAGTTCGCACCACTCCGCAACCAGTTCGTACCACTCCGCAACCAGTTAATACCACTCCGTAACCTGTTTGTACCACTCCGTAACCAGTTCACACCACTCCGCAACCAGTTCGCACCACTCCGCGTCCAGTTCACACCACTCAGTAACCAGTTCGCACCGCTCCGCAACCAGTTTGCACCACTCCGCAACCAGTTTGCACCACACCGCAACCAGTTCGCACCACTCCGCAACCAGTTCGTACCACTCCGCAACCAGTTAATACCACTCCGTAACCTGTTTGTACCACTCCGTAACCAGTTCACACCACTCCGCAACCAGTTCGCACCACTCCGCGTCCAGTTCACACCACTCAGTAACCAGTTCGCACCGCTCCGCAACCAGTTTGCACCACTCCGCAACCAGTTTGCACCACACCGCAACCAGTTCGCACCACTCCGCAACCAGTTCGTACCACTCCGCAACCAGTTAATACCACTCCGTAACCTGTTTGTACCACTCCGTAACCAGTTCACACCACTCCGCAACCAGTTCGCACCACTCCGCGTCCAGTTCACACCACTCAGTAACCAGTTCGCACCGCTCCGCAACCAGTTTGCACCACTCCGCAACCAGTTTGCACCACACCGCAACCAGTTCGCACCACTCCGCAACCAGTTCGTACCACTCCGCAACCAGTTAATACCACTCCGTAACCTGTTTGTACCACTCCGTAACCAGTTCACACCACTCCGCAACCAGTTCGCACCACTCCGCTTCCAGTTCACACCACTCAGTAACCAGTTCGCACCGCTCCGCAACCAGTTCGCACCACTCCGCAACCAGTTTGCACCACTCCGCAACAAGTTTGCACCACTCCGCAACCGGTTCGCACAACTCCGCAACCAGTTAGTACCACTCCGTAGCCAGTTCACACCACTCCGCAACCAGTTCGCACCACTCTGCGACGAGTTCGCACCACTCTGCGACCAGTTTGCACCACTCTGTAACCAGTTCGCACCACTCCGCAACCAGTTCGCACCACTCCGCAACCAGTTTGCACCACTCCGCAACCAGTTTACACCACTCCGCAACCAGTTCGCACAGCTCCGCAACCCGTTTGCACCACTCCGCAACCAGTTCGCACCACTCCGCAACCACTTCGCACCACTTCGCAACCAGTTCACACCACTCCGCAACCAGTTCGCACCCCTCCGCAACCAGTTGGCACCATACCGCAACCAAGTGGCACCACTCCGCAACCAGTTCGCACCCCTCCGCAACCAGTTGGCACCATACCGCAACCAAGTGGCACCACTCCGCAACCAGTTCGCACCCCTCCGCAACCAGTTGGCACCATACCGCAACCAAGTGGCACCACTCCGCAACCAGTTCGCACCCCTCCGCAACCAGTTGGCACCATACCGCAACCAAGTGGCACCACTCCGCAACCAGTTCGCACCCCTCCGCAACCAGTTGGCACCATACCGCAACCAAGTGGCACCACTCCGCAACCAGTTCGCACCCCTCCGCAACCAGTTGGCACCATACCGCAACCAAGTGGCACCACTCCGCAACCAGTTCGCACCCCTCCGCAACCAGTTGGCACCATACCGCAACCAAGTGGCACCACTCCGCAACCAGTTCGCACCCCTCCGCAACCAGTTGGCACCATACCGCAACCAAGTGGCACCACTCCGCAACCAGTTCGCACCCCTCCGCAACCAGTTGGCACCATACCGCAACCAAGTGGCACCACTCCGCAACCAGTTCGCACCCCTCCGCAACCAGTTGGCACCATACCGCAACCAAGTGGCACCACTCCGCAACCAGTTCGCACCCCTCCGCAACCAGTTGGCACCATACCGCAACCAAGTGGCACCACTCCGCAACCAGTTCGCACCCCTCCGCAACCAGTTGGCACCATACCGCAACCAAGTGGCACCACTCCGCAACCAGTTCGCACCCCTCCGCAACCAGTTGGCACCATACCGCAACCAAGTGGCACCACTCCGCAACCAGTTCGCACCCCTCCGCAACCAGTTGGCACCATACCGCAACCAAGTGGCACCACTCCGCAACCAGTTCGCACCCCTCCGCAACCAGTTGGCACCATACCGCAACCAAGTGGCACCACTCCGCAACCAGTTCGCACCCCTCCGCAACCAGTTGGCACCATACCGCAACCAAGTGGCACCACTCCGCAACCAGTTCGCACCCCTCCGCAACCAGTTGGCACCATACCGCAACCAAGTGGCACCACTCCGCAACCAGTTCGCACCCCTCCGCAACCAGTTGGCACCATACCGCAACCAAGTGGCACCACTCCGCAACCAGTTCGCACCCCTCCGCAACCAGTTGGCACCATACCGCAACCAAGTGGCACCACTCCGCAACCAGTTCGCACCCCTCCGCAACCAGTTGGCACCATACCGCAACCAAGTGGCACCACTCCGCAACCAGTTCGCACCCCTCCGCAACCAGTTGGCACCATACCGCAACCAAGTGGCACCACTCCGCAACCAGTTCGCACCCCTCCGCAACCAGTTGGCACCATACCGCAACCAAGTGGCACCACTCCGCAACCAGTTCGCACCCCTCCGCAACCAGTTGGCACCATACCGCAACCAAGTGGCACCACTCCGCAACCAGTTCGCACCCCTCCGCAACCAGTTGGCACCATACCGCAACCAAGTGGCACCACTCCGCAACCAGTTCGCACCCCTCCGCAACCAGTTGGCACCATACCGCAACCAAGTGGCACCACTCCGCAACCAGTTCGCACCCCTCCGCAACCAGTTGGCACCATACCGCAACCAAGTGGCACCACTCCGCAACCAGTTCGCACCCCTCCGCAACCAGTTGGCACCATACCGCAACCAAGTGGCACCACTCCGCAACCAGTTCGCACCCCTCCGCAACCAGTTGGCACCATACCGCAACCAAGTGGCACCACTCCGCAACCAGTTCGCACCCCTCCGCAACCAGTTGGCACCATACCGCAACCAAGTGGCACCACTCCGCAACCAGTTCGCACCCCTCCGCAACCAGTTGGCACCATACCGCAACCAAGTGGCACCACTCCGCAACCAGTTCGCACAGCTCCGCAACCCGTTTGCACCACTCCGCAACCAGTTCGCTCCACTCCGCAGCCAGTTCGCACCACTCCACAACCAGTTCGTACCACTTTGCAACCAGTTCGCACCATCCCGCAACCGGTTCGCACCTCTCCGCAACCAATTCGCACCACTCCGCTACCAGTTCGCACCACTCTGTAACCAGTTCACACCACTCCGCAACCAGTTTGCCTCACCCCGCAACCAGTTTGCACCACTCCGCTACTAGTTCGCACCACTCCGTAACCCGTTTGCACCTCTCCGCAACCAGTTCGCACCACTCTGCAACCAGTTCGCACCACTCCACAACCAGTTCATAACAATCCGCAACGAGTTCGCACCACTCCGCAACCAGTTCGCATCACTATGCTGTTAGCTACTGAGCTAACCACCTCTGGCAGAGAAGCCGCCAAACCGAAAAGCTCACAAAGGTTTTTAGGCCTTCTTCCTTTGTGGACATGTGTCATGCACCCCAAACTTAATCAGGCATACACTTCACATTCAAGAGTACTAACGCCTTAGCATTACATCTCAAGAAGAGCTGAAGTCGTCAATACGCAAGAGAGCATCAAGCAAGGGTTGATTGATCAGCATGCAAGACAAGTCTTTTTATAGCTGTCTGTCCAGTCCTAGAACTCAAAAGCACATTCCTGGGAAGTGGCGTGAACCAGCCACGTCACCAATAGAATTGCACTGTGGGCTTCACACATAAGCGTGCTAGTGTCAAGGTGACAGACCAACCATGTAGCGTCCAAGAAGGTACGGACTTTCTTTCTTGGAAGCTTCCACAGCAAACACGATATGCATGGGGCCAGGATCGACCTCATGACCTCTCACTTGGCCAAATCAACAAAATGGCCAAGGTAACCACTCACCCACGTGGTGTACTCACAGGTCATATCTCACAAGAGACAGAGCATAGTTGAGTCACACTACAACGGATCTAGGGGTCATACCTCCACAAGGGGCAGAGCATTCCTGATCCGTCCTACAACACTGAACAAGGGGCAAAAACATTCAACAAATCTCTCCCTTGCACCTTGCGTCAGTGACCATCATCATTCGTCATCACTTGCGTTGACCATGCC
>SZWC01029681.1:0-25736 GCA_023375785.1 Penium margaritaceum | reverse complement strand
TTCTCTTGGGCTTGCTCCAGTTGTCTTTGCCTCGCTCCAGGTGCCCTGGGCTTGCTCCAGTTGGTTTGGGCTTGCTCCAGTTGTCTTGGGCTTCCTCCAGTCGTCTCGGCCTTGCTCAAGTTGTCTTCGGTTTGCTTCATTTTTCTTGGCCTTGCTACAGTTGTCTTGGCCTCGCTCCAGTTGAATTGGGCTTGCTCCAGTTGTCTTGGCCTTGCTCCAGTTGTCTTGGACTTGCTCTTGTTGTCTTGGGCTTGCTCCAGTTGTGTTGGGCTTGCTCCGGTTGTGATGGGCTTGCTACATTTGTCTTGGGCTTGCTCCAGTTGTCTCGGCCTTGCTCCAGTGGTCTTGGGCTTGCTCTTGTTGTCTTGGCCTTGCTCCAGTTGTCTTGGGCTTGCTCTAGTTGTATTGGTCTTGCCCAGCTGTCTTGGGTGTTCTCCTGTTGTGTTCGGCTTGCTTTAGTGATTTTGGGCTTGCTTCAGTTGTCTTGGGCTTGCTTCAGTTGTCTTCGGCTTGCTCCAGTTGTCTTTAGCTTGCTGTAGTTGTTTTGGGATTGCTTTAGTTATCTTGGGCTTGCTCCAGTTGTCTTGGACTTGCTCCAGCTGACTTGGGCTTGCTCTAGTTGTCTTGAGCTTGCTCCAGTTGTCTTGGGCTTGCTTCAGTTGTCTTGGACTTGCTGCAGTTGTCTTCCCCTTGCTCAAGTTGACATGGGCTTGCTCCAGTTGTCTTCAGCTTGCTACAGTTGTCTTGGGCTTGCTTCATTTGTCTTGGCCTTGTTCCAGTTGTCTTCGGCTAGCTCCAGTTTTCTTGAGCTTGCTAAAGTTGTCTTGGCCTTGCTCCAGCTGACTTTGGCTTGCTCCAGTTTGAGTGGGCTTGCTCCAGTTGTCTTGGGCTTGCTCCAGTTGTCTTTGCCTTGCTCCAGTTGTCTTGGGCTTGCTCCAGCTGTTTTGGGTTTGCTCCAGTTGTCTTGGGCTTGCTCCAGTTTTTTGGGCTTGCTCCAGTTGTCTTGGGCTTTCTCCAGTTGTCTTGGGCTTGCTCCAGTTTTTTGGGCTTGCTCCAGTTGTCTTGGGCTTTCTCAAGTTGTCTTGGGCTTGCTCCAGTTGTTTTGGGCTTGCTCAAGTCTTCTTGAGCTTGCTCCAGTTGTCTTAGACTTTCTCCAGTTGTCTTGGGCTTGCTTCAGTTATCTTGGGTTTGCTCCAGTTGACTTGGGCTTACTCCAGGTGTCTTGGGCTTGCTTTAATTGTCTTGGGATTGCTCCAGTTGTCTTGACCTTGCTCCAGTTGTCTTGGACTTGCTCCAGTTGTCTTGGCCTTGCTCCAGTTTTGTTGGCCTTTGTCAAGTTGTCTTGGGCTGTTTCTAGTTGTCTTTGGCTTGCTCCAGTTATCTTGGCCTTGCTCCAATTGTCTTGGCCTTGCTCCAGATTTCCTTCGCTTGCTCCAATTGTCTCGGGCTTGCTCCAGTTGTCTTGGGCTTGCTCCAGTTGTCGTGACCTTGCCCCAGGTATCTTGGGCTTGCTCCAGGTGCCTTGGCCTTGCTCCAGTTGCCTTGGATTTGCTCCAGTTGTCTTCAGCTTGCTCCTGATGTTTTGGGCTTGCTCCAGTTTTTTTTGGCTTGCTTCAGTATTCTTGGCCTTGCTCTAGTTGTCTTGGACTTGCTCCAGTTGTCTTGGGCTTGCTCCAGTTGTTTTGGGATTGCTCCAGTTGTCTTAGGCTTGCTCCAGTTGCATTTCGCTTGCTCCAGCTGTCTTGGCCTTGCTCCAGCTGTCTTGGGCTTGCTCGAGTTTTCTTGGGTTTGCTCTAGTTGTCTTGGGCTTGCTCCAGTTGTCTTAGGCTTGCTCCAGTTGCATTTCGCTTGCTCCAGCTGTCTTGGCCTTGCTCCAGCTGTCTTGGGCTTGCTCGAGTTTTCTTGGGTTTGCTCTAGTTGTCTTGGGCTTGCTCCAGTTGTCTTGGCTTTGCTCCAGTTTTCTTGGGCTTGCTCCAGTTGTCTTTGGCTTGCTCCAGTTGTCTTGGGCTTGCTCCAGTTGTCTTGGGCTTGCTCCAATTTTCTTGGACTTTATTGAGTTGTCTTACTCTTGCTCCACTTGTCTGGGGTTTGCTGCAGTTTTCTTGGCCTTGCTGCAATTGTCTTGGGCTTGCTTCAGTTGTATTGGGATTTCTCCAGTTGTCTTGGTCTTGATTCTGTTTTCTTGAGCTTGTTCTTGTAGTCTTGGGCTTGCTTCAGTTGTCTTGGGCTTTCTCCAGTTGTCTTGGGCTTGCTCCAGTTGACTTGGGCTTGTTCCAGTTTTCTTGGGCTTGCTCCAGTTGTCTTGGGCTTGCTTCAGTTGTCTTGGGCTTTCTCCAGTTGTCTTGGGCTTGCTCCAGTTGACTTGGGCTTGTTCCAGTTTTCTTGGGCTTGCTCCAGTTGTCTTGGGCTTGCTTAAATTGTCTTGACCTTGCCCTAGTTTTCTTGGACTTGCTTCAGTTGTCTTGGCCCTGCTCCAGTTGTCTTGAGCTTGCTCCAGTTTTCGTGGGCCTGCCCCAGTTGTCTTGGGCTTGCTTCAGTTATCTGGACCTTGCTCTAGTTGTCTTGAACTTGCTCCAGTTGTCTTGGGCTTGCTTCAGTTGTCTTGGCCTTGCTCCGGCTGTCTTGGGCTTCCTTCAGTTGCCTTGGGTTTTCTCCAGTCGTCTTGGCCTTGCTCAAGTTGTCTTCAACTTTCTTCAGTTTTCTTGGCCTTGCTACAGTTGTCGTGGCCTCGCTCCAGTTGACTTGGGCTTGCTCCAGCTGTCTTGGGCTTTCTCCAGTTGTCTTGGGCTTGCTCCAGTTGTCTTGGCCTTGCTCCAGTTGTCTTGGCCTTGCTCCAGTTGTCTTGGCCTTGCTCCAGTTGTCTTGGCCTTGCTCCAGTTGTCTTGGCCTTGCTCCAGTTGTCTTGGCCTTGCTCCAGTTGTCTTGGCCTTGCTCCAGTTGTCTTGGCCTTGCTCCAGTTGTCTTGGCCTTGCTCCAGTTGTCTTGGCCTTGCTCCAGTTGTCTTGGCCTTGCTCCAGTTGTCTTGGCCTTGCTCCAGTTGTCTTGGCCTTGCTCCAGTTGTCTTGGCCTTGCTCCAGTTGTCTTGGCCTTGCTCCAGTTGTCTTGGCCTTGCTCCAGTTGTCTTGGCCTTGCTCCAGTTGTCTTGGCCTTGCTCCAGTTGTCTTGGCCTTGCTCCAGTTGTCTTGGCCTTGCTCCAGTTGTCTTGGCCTTGCTCCAGTTGTCTTGGCCTTGCTCCAGTTGTCTTGGCCTTGCTCCAGTTGTCTTGGCCTTGCTCCAGTTGTCTTGGCCTTGCTCCAGTTGTCTTGGCCTTGCTCCAGTTGTCTTGGCCTTGCTCCAGTTGTCTTGGCCTTGCTCCAGTTGTCTTGGCCTTGCTCCAGTTGTCTTGGCCTTGCTCCAGTTGTCTTGGCCTTGCTCCAGTTGTCTTGGCCTTGCTCCAGTTGTCTTGGCCTTGCTCCAGTTGTCTTGGCCTTGCTCCAGTTGTCTTGGCCTTGCTCCAGTTGTCTTGGCCTTGCTCCAGTTGTCTTGGCCTTGCTCCAGTTGTCTTGGCCTTGCTCCAGTTGTCTTGGCCTTGCTCCAGTTGTCTTGGCCTTGCTCCAGTTGTCTTGGCCTTGCTCCAGTTGTCTTGGCCTTGCTCCAGTTGTCTTGGCCTTGCTCCAGTTGTCTTGGCCTTGCTCCAGTTGTCTTGGCCTTGCTCCAGTTGTCTTGGCCTTGCTCCAGTTGTCTTGGCCTTGCTCCAGTTGTCTTGGCCTTGCTCCAGTTGTCTTGGCCTTGCTCCAGTTGTCTTGGCCTTGCTCCAGTTGTCTTGGCCTTGCTCCAGTTGTCTTGGCCTTGCTCCAGTTGTCTTGGCCTTGCTCCAGTTGTCTTGGCCTTGCTCCAGTTGTCTTGGCCTTGCTCCAGTTGTCTTGGCCTTGCTCCAGTTGTCTTGGCCTTGCTCCAGTTGTCTTGGCCTTGCTCCAGTTGTCTTGGCCTTGCTCCAGTTGTCTTGGCCTTGCTCCAGTTGTCTTGGCCTTGCTCCAGTTGTCTTGGCCTTGCTCCAGTTGTCTTGGCCTTGCTCCAGTTGTCTTGGCCTTGCTCCAGTTGTCTTGGCCTTGCTCCAGTTGTCTTGGCCTTGCTCCAGTTGTCTTGGCCTTGCTCCAGTTGTCTTGGCCTTGCTCCAGTTGTCTTGGCCTTGCTCCAGTTGTCTTGGCCTTGCTCCAGTTGTCTTGGCCTTGCTCCAGTTGTCTTGACCTTGCTCCAGTTGTCTTGGACTTGCTCCAGTTGTCTTGGCCTTTCTCCAGCTGTCTTGGGCTTGCTCCAGTTGTCTTGGGCTTGCTCCAGATTTCCTTCGCTTGCTTCAGTTGTCTCGGGCTTGCTCAAGTTGTCTTGGGCTTGCTTCAGATTTCCTTCGCTTGCTCCAGTTGTGTTGGCCTTGCTCCAGTTGTCTTGGGCTTGCTCCAGCTATCTTGGGCTTGCTCCAGTTGTCTTGACCTTGCTTCAGTTGTCTTGGTCTTTCTCCAGTTGTCTTGGACTTACCCCTGTTGGCTTGGGCTTACTCCAATAGTCTCGGCCTTTCTCCAGTTTTCTTTGGCTGACTGCAGTTGTCCTTGCCTTGTCCCAGGTATCTTGGGCTTGCTCCAGGTGTCTTGGCCTTGCTCCAGTTGTCTTGGATTTGCTCCAGTTGTCTTGGCATTTCTCAAGCTGTCTTGGGCTTGCTCCAGTTTTCTTGGGCTTGCTCCAGTTGTCTTGGCCTTGCTCCAGTTGTCTTGGACTAGTTCCAGCTGTCCTGGGCTTGCTCCAGTTGTCTTGCCCTTGCTCCAGCTATCTTCGGCTTGTTCCAGTTGTCTTGGGCTTGCTCAAGTTGTCTTGGCCTTTCTAAAGTTTTCTTGGCCTTGCTCCTGTTGTCTCGGCCTTGCTCCAGTTGTCTTGAGCTTGCTCCAGTTATCTTGG
This sequence comes from Penium margaritaceum, assembly GCA_023375785.1. NCBI lineage: Eukaryota > Viridiplantae > Streptophyta > Zygnematophyceae > Desmidiales > Peniaceae > Penium > Penium margaritaceum. The sequence goes on along the minus strand of SZWC01029681.1, from coordinate 20,810 downwards.
GCTTGCTCCAGTTGTCTTGGGATTGCTTCAGTTCACTTGGGCTTGCTCCAATTGTCTTGGACTTGCTCCTGTTGTCTTTGGCTTCCTCTTGTTGTCTTGGACTTGCTCTAGTTGTCTTGGACTTGCTCCAGTTGTCTTGGGCTTGCTCCAGTTGTCTTGGCCTTGCTCCAGTTGTCTTGGCCTTGCTCCAGTTGTCTTGACCTTGCTCCAGTTGTCTTGACCTTGCTCTAGTTTTCTTGGGCTTGCTCCAGTTGTCTTGGGCTTGCTCCAGTTGTCTTGGCCTTGCTCCAGTTGTCTTGGCCTTGCTACAGTTGTCTTGGAATTGCTCCAGTTGTCCTGGGCTTGCTTTAGGTGTCTTGGGCTTGCTCTAGGTGTCTTGGACTTTCTCCAGTTGCATTGGTCTTGCTCCACTTGTCTTTGCCTTGCTCCAGTTGTCTTGGGCTTGCTCCAGTTGTTTTGGGCTCGCTTTGTCTTGCGCTTGCTCCAGTTGTCTTCGGTTTCCTCCAGCTCTCTTGTCTTTGGCTTGCTTCAGTTTTCTTGGACTTGCTCTAGCTGTCTTGGCCTTGCTCCAGCTGTCTTAGGCTTGCTCGAGTTATCTTCGGCTTGCACCAGTTTCTCAGGCTTGCTCCAGTTGTCGTGGGCTTGCTCCAGTTGTCTTGGCCTTGCGTCAGTTGCCTTGGGCTTGCTCCAGTTGTCTTGGACTTGCTCCAGTTGACTTGGGCTTGATCTAGTTGACTTGGGCTTGCTCCAGTTGTCTTGGTCTTGCTCCAGTTGTCATGACCTTGCCCCAGTTGTCTTGGACTTGCTCCTGTTGTCTTGGCCTTGCTCCAGTTGTCTTGGTCTTGCTCCAGTTGTCATGACCTTGCCCCAGTTGTCTTGGACTTGCTCCTGTTGTCTTGGCCTTGCTCCAGTTGTCTTGGGCTGACTCCAGTTGTCGTGGGCTTGCTTCAGTCGTCTTGGGCTTGATTCAGTTGTCTTGGCCTTGCTCTAGTTTTCTTGGGCTTGCTCCAGTTGCATTGGGCTTGCTCCATTTGTCTTGGCCTTGCTCCAGCTGTCTTGGGCTTGCTCCAGTTGTCTTGGGCTTGCTCCAGTTCTCTTGGGCTTGCTCCAGTTATCCTTGTATTGCTCCAGGTGTCTTGGGCTTGCTCCAGTTAGTTTGGGATTGCTCCAGTTGTCTTCGGCATGGTCCAGTTTTCATGGGTTTTCTCCAGTTGTCTTGGCCTTGCTCCAGTTGTCTTGGCCTTGCTCCTGTCGACTTGGGTTGCTCCAGTTGTCTTGGCCTTACTCGAGTTGTCTTGGGCTTGCTCTAGTTGTCTTGGGCTCGCTCCAGTTGTCTTGGTCTTGCTCCAGTTGTCTTGGGCTTGCTCGAGGTGTCTTGGGCTTGCTACATTTGTCTTGGGGTTGCTCAAGTTGTCTCGGCCTTGCTCCAGTTGTCTTGGGCTTGCTCCAGTTGTTTTGGCCTTGCTCCAGTTGTCATGAACGTGCCCCAGTTGTCTTGGGCTTGCTCCAGTTTTCTTGGGATTTCTTCTGTTGACATGGGCTTGCTCCAGTTGTCTTGAGCTTGCTCTGGTTGTATTAGGCTTGCTCCAGTTGTCTTGGGCTTTCTCCAGTTGTCTTGGGCTTGCTCCAGTTGTCTTGAGCTTGCTCTCGTTGACTTGAGCTTGCTTCAGTTATATTGGGCTTACTCCAGTTGTCTTGCACTTTCTCCAGTTGACTTGGGCTTGCTCCATTTGTCTCGAGCTTGCTCCACTTTTCAAGGGCTTGCTCCAGTTGTCTTGACCTTGCTCCAGTTGTCTTCGACTTACTGCAGTTGTCTTCGCCTTGCTCCAGTTGTCATGGGATTGCTCCAGTTGTCTTGGACTTGTTCCATTTGTCTTGGGCTTGCTTCAGTTGTCTTGGTATTGCTCCAGTTTTCTTGGGCTAGCTCCAGTTTTCTTCGGTTTTCTCAAGTTGTCTTGGCCTTGCTCCAGCTGTCTTGGGCGTGCTCCAGTTGTGTTGGGCTTGCTCCAGTTGTCTTTGGCTTGCTCCAGTTGTCTTTGCCTTGCTCCAGTTGTCTTGGACTTACTCTAGTTGTTTTGGGCTTGCTCTAGTTGTCTTGGGCTTGCTCTACTTGTCTTGGGCTTCCTCCAGTTGTCTTGGCTTTGCTCAAGTTGTCTTCGGCTTGCTTCAGTTTTCTTGGCATTTCTCCACTTGTCTTGGCCTTTACTCAGTTGTCCTGGGTTTAATCCAGTTGTCTTGGCCTTGCTTCAGTTATGTTGGACTTGCGCTGGTTTTCTTGGGCTTGCTCCAGTTGTCTTGGCCTTACTCAAGTTGTCTTGGGCTTGCTCCAATTGTCTTGGCCTTACTCCAGTTGTCTTGGGCTTGCTCCAGTAGTCTTGGGCTTGCTCCAGATGTCTTGGGCTTCCTCCAGTTGTCTTGGGAATTCTCCAAACGTCCTGGGCTTGCTCCAGTAGTCTTGGGCTTGCTCCAGATGTCTTGGGCTTCCTCCAGTTGTCTTGGGAATTCTCCAAACGTCCTGGGCTTGCTCCAGTAGTCTTGGGCTTGCTCCAGATGTCTTGGGCTTCCTCCAGTTGTCTTGGGAATTCTCCAAACGTCCTGGGCTTGCTCCAGTAGTCTTGGGCTTGCTCCAGATGTCTTGGGCTTCCTCCAGTTGTCTTGGGAATTCTCCAAACGTCCTGGGCTTGCTCCAGTATTCTTGAGCTTGCTCCAGTTGTTTTGGGCTTGCTCCATTTGTCTCGGGCTTACTCCAGTTGTCTTGGGCTTGCTCCAGTTGTTTTGGGCTTGGTCCATTTGTCTTGGCCTTGCTCCAGTTGTCTTGGACTTGCTCCAGTTGTCTTGGACTTGCTCCAGTTGTCTTGGACTTGCTCTAGTTGTCTTTGCCTTGCTACAGCTGTCTTCAGCTTGCTCCAGTTGTCTTGGGCTTGGTCCAGTCATTTTGGCGTTGCTCCAGTTGTCTTGGCGTTGCTCCAGTTGTGTCGGCCTTGCTCCAGTTGTCTTGGGCTTGCTCCAGTTGTCTTGGCCTTGCTCCAGTTGTCTTGGGCTTACTCCAGTTATCTTGGGCTTGATTCAGTTGTCTTGGGATTGCTTCAGTTCACTTGGGCTTGCTCCAGTTATCTTGGGCTTGCTCCAGTAATCTTGGACTTGCTCCACTTGTCTTGGACTTGCTGTAGTTTTCTTGGACTTGCTCCAGTTGTCTTTGGCTTGCTCAAGTTGTCTTGGTCTTGCTCCAGTTGTATTGATATTGGTCCAGTTATCTTGAACTTGCTCAAGTTGTCTTTAACTTGCTCCAGTTGTGTTGGGCTTGCTCCAGTTGTCTTGGGATTGCTCCAGTTGTCTTTGCCTTGCTCCAATTGACTTGGGATTGCTCCTGTTGTCTTGGGCTTGCTCAAGTTGTCTTGGGCTTTCTCCAGTTGTCTTGGTCTTGCTCAAATTGCCTTGGCCTTGCCTCAGTTGTCTTGGGCTTGCTCCAGTTGTCTTGGGCCTGCTCCAGTTGTCTTTGCTTTGCCCCTGTTGTCGTGGGCTTGCTCCAGTTGTTTTATGTTTGGTCCAGTTGTTTGGCCTTGCTCCAGTTGTCTTGAAATTGCTCTGGTTGTCTTGGAATTGCTCCAGTTGTCTTGGGCTTGCTCGAGTTGTCTTGGGCTTGCTCCAGTTGTCTTGGCCTTGCTCCAGTTGACTTGGGCTTGCTCCAGTTGTCTTGGCCTTGCTCCAGTTGACTTGGGCTTGCTCCAGTTGTCTTGGCCTTGCTCCAGTTGACTTGGGCTTGCTCCAGTTGTCTTGGCCTTGCTCCAGTTGACTTGGGCTTGCTCCAGTTGTCTTGGCCTTGCTCCAGTTGACTTGGGCTTGCTCCAGTTGTCTTGGCCTTGCTCCAGTTGACTTGGGCTTGCTCCAGTTGTCTTGGCCTTGCTCCAGTTGTCTTGGACCTGCTCCAGCTGTCTTGGGGTTGCTCCAGTGGTCTTGGGCTTGCTCTAGTTCTCTCGGGCTTGCTCCAGTTGTCTTTCTCTTGCTCCAGGTGTCTTGGGCTTTCTCCAGTTGGTTTGGTCTTGCTCCAGTTGTCTTGGGCTTGATCCAGTTGTCTTGGGTATCCTCCAGTTGTCTTGGCCTTGCCCAAGTTGTCTTCAGCCTGCTTCAGTTTTCTTGGCCTTGCTCCAGTTGTCTTGGCCTTGATGCAGTTCACTTGGGATTGATCCAGTTGTCTTGGCCTTGCTCCAGTTGTATTGGGCTTGCTCTGGTTGTCTTGGGCTTGCACCAGCTGTCTTGGCCTTGCTCCAATAGTCTTGGTCTTGCGCGAGTTGTCTTGGGCTTGCTCTAGTGATCTTTGGCTTGCTCCAGTTATCTTGGACTTGCTTGAGTTGTCTCGGCCTTGCTCCTGTTGTCTTGGGCTTGCTCCAGTTGTCTTGGGCTTTCTCCAGTTGTCTTGGGCTTGCTCCAGTTGTTTTGAGTTTGCTCTAGTTGTCTTGGGCTTGCTTCAGCTGTTCTGGGCTTGCTCCAGTTGTCTGTGCCTTGCTCCATTTGTCTTGGGTTTCTCCAGTTGTCTTGAACTTGCTCCATTTGTCCTCGACTTGCTGCACTTGTCTTCACCGTGCTCCAGTTCTTCTGGGCTTGCACCAGCTGTCTTGGACTTGCTCAAGTTGTGTTGGGCTTGCTTCAGTTGCTTGGCCTTGCTCCAGTTTTCTGGGGCTAGCTCCAGTTGTCTTGGGCTTGCTGAAGTTGTCTTGGCCTTGCTCCAGCTGTCTTGGGCTTTTTCGAGTTGTCTTGGGCTTGCTCTAGTTGTCTTGCGCTTGCTCCAGTTATCTTGGGCTTGCTCTAGTTGTCTTGCGCTTGCTCCAGTTATCTTGGGCTTGCTCTAGTTGTCTTGCGCTTGCTCCAGTTATCTTGGGCTTGCTCTAGTTGTCTTGCGCTTGCTCCAGTTATCTTGGGCTTGCTCTAGTTGTCTTGCGCTTGCTCCAGTTATCTTGGGCTTGCTCTAGTTGTCTTGCGCTTGCTCCAGTTATCTTGGGCTTGCTCTAGTTGTCTTGCGCTTGCTCCAGTTATCTTGGGCTTGCTCTAGTTGTCTTGCGCTTGCTCCAGTTATCTTGGGCTTGCTCTAGTTGTCTTGCGCTTGCTCCAGTTATCTTGGGCTTGCTCTAGTTGTCTTGCGCTTGCTCCAGTTATCTTGGGCTTGCTCTAGTTGTCTTGCGCTTGCTCCAGTTATCTTGGGCTTGCTCTAGTTGTCTTGCGCTTGCTCCAGTTATCTTGGGCTTGCTCTAGTTGTCTTGCGCTTGCTCCAGTTATCTTGGGCTTGCTCTAGTTGTCTTGCGCTTGCTCCAGTTATCTTGGGCTTGCTCTAGTTGTCTTGCGCTTGCTCCAGTTATCTTGGGCTTGCTCTAGTTGTCTTGCGCTTGCTCCAGTTATCTTGGGCTTGCTCTAGTTGTCTTGCGCTTGCTCCAGTTATCTTGGGCTTGCTCTAGTTGTCTTGCGCTTGCTCCAGTTATCTTGGGCTTGCTCTAGTTGTCTTGGGCTTGCTTCAGCTGTCCTGGGCTTGCTCCAGTTGTCTGGGGCTAGCTCCAGTTGTCTTGGGCTTGCTTTAGTTGTCTTTGCCTTGCTCCAGATGACTTGGGCCTGCTCCAGTTATCTTGGCCTTGTTCCAGGTTTCTTGGAATTGCTCCATTTGTTCTCGGCTTGCTCCAGTTGTCTTGGCCCTACTCCAGTTGTGTTGGGCTTGCTCCAGTTGTCTTGGGCTTGCTCCAGTTGTCCTGGGCTTGCTCCAGTTGTCTTGGCCTTGCTCCAGTTGTCTTGGGCTTGCTCCAGTCGTCTTGGGCTTTCTCCAGGCGTCTTGGGCTTGCTCCAATTGTCTTGGGCTTGCCCCAGTTGTCTTGGTCTTGCTCCAGTTGTCTTGGGCTTTCTCCAGTTGTCTTTGGCTTGCTCCAGTTGTTTTTGGCTTGCTCCAGTATTCTTGAGCGTGCTCTAGTTGTCTTGGGCTTGCTTCAGTTTTCTTGGGCTTGCTCCAGCTGTCTTGGGCTCGGTCCAGTTTACTTGGGCTTGCTGCAATGGCCTTACCCTTGCTCTAGTTGTCTTGGGCTTGCTCCAGTTGTCTTGGGCCTGCTCCAGTTGTCTTTGCTGTGGTCCATTTGTCTTCCAATTCCTCCAGTTGTTGTAAGCTTGCTCCAGTTGTTTCGCCTTGCTCCAGTTGTCTTGAAATTACTCTAGTTGTTTTGGACTTGCTCCAGTTGTCGTGGGCTTACTCCTGTTGTCTTGGCCTTGCTCCAGTTGTCTTGACCTTGCTCCAGTTGTCTTAGGCTTGCTCCAGTTGACGTGGGTTTGCTCCAGTTGTCTTGACCGTTCCCCAATTGTCTTGGACTTGCTCCAGTTCTCTCGGCCTTGCTCCAGTTGTCTTGGGCTTTCTCCAGTTGTCGTGGGCTTGCTCCAATTGTCTTGGGCTTGCTTCAGTTGTCTTGGCCTTACTCTAGTTGCCTTGGACTTGCTCCAGTTGTCTTTGGCTTGCTCCAGTTCTCTTGGCCTTGCTCCAGCTGTCTTGGGCTTGCTCCAGTTGTCTTGGCCTTGCTCCAGTTCTCTTGGGCTTGCTCCAGTTGTCTTTGCCTTGCTCCTGGTGTCTTGGGCTTGCTCCAGGTGCCTTGGCCTTTCTCCTGTTGTTTGAACTTGCTCCAGTTGTCTTGGACTTCCTCTAGTTGTGTTGAGCTTGCTCCAGTTGTCTTGGGGTTACTCCAGTTGTCTTGGGCTTGCTCCATTTGTCTTGGCCTTGCTCCAGATGTCTTGGGCTTGCTCCAGTTATCTAGGGCTTGTTCCAGTTGTCTTGGGCTTGTTCCGGTTGTCTTGGGCTTGCTTCAGCTGTCTTGGCCTTCCTCCAGTTGTCTTAGGCTTGCTCGAGTTGTCTTGGGCTTGTTCCAGTTGTCGTGGGCTTGCATCAGTTGTCTTTTATTCGCTCGAGTTGTCTTGGGCTTGCTTCAGTTTTCCTGGTCTTGCTCCAGGTGTTTGGCCTTGCTCCTGTTGTCTTGGACTTGCTCATGTTGTCTTGGGCTTGCTCCTGTTGTCTTGGCCTTGCTCCAGTTGTCTTGACCTTGCTCCAGTTGTCTTGAACTTGCTCCAGTTGTCTTGGACTTGATCCAGTTGTCTTGGAAGTGCTCCAGTTGTCTTGATCGTGCTCCAGTTGTCTCGGACTTGCTCCAGTTATTTTGGGCTTGCTCCTGTTGTCTTGGACTTTCTCCTGTTATCTTGGGTTTGCTCCAGCTGTCTTGGGCAAGCTCAAGGTGTCTTCGGCTTGCTTCAGTTGTCTTGGGCTTGCGTCAGTTGTCTTTGCCTTGCTCCAGTTGTCTTGGGCTTTCTCCAGTTGTTTTGGCTTCGCTTTGTCTTGGGCTTGCTCCAGTTGTCTCGGGTTTCCTCCAATTGTTTTGGCCTTGCTCAAGTTGTCTTTGGCTTGCTTGAGAATTATTGGCCTAACTCCAGTTTACTCACGCTTGGTCCAGTTGTCTTGGGCTTGCTCCAGTTGTCTTGGGCTTGCTCCAGTTGTCTTTGGCTTGCTTGAGAATTATTGGCCTAACTCCAGTTTACTCACGCTTGGTCCAGTTGTCTTGGGCTTGCTCCAGTTGTCTTGGGCTTGCTCCAGTTGTCTTGGGCTTGGTCCAGTTGTCTTGGGCTTGCTCCAGTTTTCTTTGCTTGCTCCAGCTGTCTTGGCCTTGCTCCAGCTGTCTTGGGCTTCATCGAGTTTTCTTGGACTTGCTCCAGTTTTCTTGAGCTTACTCCAGTTGTATTGGGCTTGCTCCAGTTGTCTTGGCCTTCCTCCAGTTGCCTTGGGCTTGCTCTAGTTGTATTGGGCTTGCTCCAGTTGTCTTGGGCTTGCTCCAGTTTTCTTGGACTCTATTTAATTGTCTTAGGCTTGCTCCAGTTGTCTCAGGCATGTTCCAGTTTTACTGGCCTTGCTCCAGTTGTCTTGGGCTTGCTACAGTTGTCTTGGGATTTCTCCAGTTGTATTGGTCTTGCTCCAGTTGTCTTGAGCTTGTTCCAGTTTTCTTGGGCTTGCTTCAGTTGTCTTGGGCATGCTCCAGTTGTCTTGGGCTTGCTCCAGTTGACTTAGGTTTGCTCCAGTTGTCTTGGCCTTGCTCCAGTTGTCTTGAGCTTGTTCCAGTTTTCTTGGGCTTGCTTCAGTTGTCTTGGGCATGCTCCAGTTGTCTTGGGCTTGCTCCAGTTGACTTAGGTTTGCTCCAGTTGTCTTGGCCTTGCTTCAGTTGTTTGGGCTTGCTCCAGTTTTTGTAATCCTGCTCCAGTTGTCTTGGGCTTGCTTTAGTTATCTTGACCTTGCTCTAGTTGATCTGAACTTGCTCCAGTTGTCTTGGGCTTGCTCCAGTTGTCTTGGCCTTGCTCCGGCTGTCTTGAGCGTGCTTGAGTTGTCTTGGGCTTGCTCCCTTTCTCTTGGGCTTCCTCCAGTTGTCTTTGCCGAGCTCCACGTGCCTTGGGCTTGCTCCATTTGGTTTGGACTTGCTCCAGTTGTCTTGGGCTTGCTCCAGTTGTCTTGGGCTTCCTCCAGTTGTCTTTGCCGAGCTCCACGTGCCTTGGGCTTGCTCCATTTGGTTTGGACTTGCTCCAGTTGTCTTGGGCTTGCTCCAGTTGTCTTGGGCTTCCTCCAGTTATCTTGGCCTTGCTCAAGTTGTCTTCGGCTTGCTTCAGTTTTCTTGCCCTTGCTACAGTTGGCTTGGCCTCGCTCCAGTTGAATTGGGCTTGCTCCAGTTGTCTTGGCCTTGCTCTAGTTGTCTTGGGCTTGCTCTTGTTGTCTTGGGCTTGCTCGAGTTGTGTTGGGCTTGCGCCAGTTGTCTTGGGCTTGCTCCAGTTGTCTTGGGCTTGCTCCATTTGTCTTGGGCTTGCTCGAGGTGTCTCGGCCTTGCTCCAGTTGTCTTGGGCTTGCTCTTGTTGTCATGGCCTTGCTCCACTTGTCTTGGGTTTGCTCCAGTTGTCTTGGGCTTGCCCAGTTGTCTTGGGTGTTCTCCTGTTGTTTTCGTCTTGATCCAGTGATTTTGGGCTTTCTTCAGTCGTCTTGGGCTTTCTCCAGTTGTCTTCGGCTTGCTCCAGTTTTCTTTAGCTTGCTCTAGTTGTTTTGGGCTTGCTTAAGTTATCTTGGGCTTGCTCCAGTTGTCTTGGACTTGCTCCAGTTGGCTTTGGCTTGCTCCAGTTGTCTTGAGCTTGCTCCAGTTTTCTTGGACTTACTCCACTTGTCTTCGACTTGCTGCAGTTGTCTTCGCCTTGCTCAAGATGTCATGGGCTTGCTACAGTTGTCTTGGGCTTTCTTCATTTGTCGTGGCCTTATTCCAGTTGTCTTGGGCTAGCTCCAGTTGTCTTGGGGTTGCTAAAGTTGTCTTGGCCTTGCTCCAGCTGACTTTGGCTTGTTCCAGTGGTATTGGGCTTGCTTCAGTTGTTTTGGGCTTGGTCCAGTTGTCTTTGCCTTGCTCCATATGTCTTGGGCTTGCTCATGCTGTTTTGGGCTTGCCCCAGTTGTCTTGGGCTTGCTATAGTTTTCTTGGGCTTTCTCCTGTTGTCTTGGCCTTGCTCAAGTTGTCTTGGGCTTGCTCCAGTTGTCTTGGGATTTTTTTAGACATCTTGGACTTGCTCCAGTTGTCTTGGGCTTGCTCCAGTTTTCTTGGGCTTGCTCCAGTTGTCTTGGGCTTTCTCCAGTTGTTTTGGGCTTGCTCCAGTCGTTTTGGGCTTGCTCTAGTCTTCTTGAGCTTGCTCCAGGTGTCTTGGTTTTGCTCCAGTTGCCTTGGGCTTACTCAAGGTGTCTTGGGCTTGCTCCAATTGTCTTGGGATTTCTCCAGTTGTCTTGACCTTGCTCCAGTTGTCTTGGACTTGCTCCAGTTGTCTTGGGCTCGCTCCAGTTATGTTGGGCTTGCTCTTGTTGTCTTTGGATTTTTCTAGTTGTTTTTGGCTTGCTCCAGTTATCTTGGCCTTGCTCCCGTTGTCTTGGGCTTCCTCCAGATTTCCTTCGCTTGCTCCAATTGTCTCGGGCTTGCTCCAGTTGTCTTGGCCTTACTCCAGTTTTTTTGGGCTTGCTCCAGTTGTCTTGGGCTTACTCTAGTTGTCTTGGGCTTCCTCCAGTTGTCTTGGCTTTTCTCAAGTTGTCTTCGGCTTGCTTCAGTTTTCTTGGCCTTGCTCCAGTTGTCTTGGCCTTGCTCCAGTTGACCTGGGCTTGCTCCATTTGTCTTGGCCTTGCTCCAGTTGTGTTGGGCTTTCGCTGGTTGTCTTGGGCTTGCTCCAGTTGTCTTGGCCTTACTCCAGTTGTCTTGGGCTTGCTCCATTTGTCTTGTCCTTGCTCCAGTTTTCTTGGGCTTGCTTCAGTTGTCTTGGGCTTGCTCCAGTTGTCTTGGGATTTCTCCAAACGTTTTGGGCTTGCTCCAGTTGTCTTGGGATTTCTCCAGTTGTCTTGGGCTTGCTCCAGTTGTCTTGGGATTTCTCCAAACGTTTTGGGCTTGCTCCAGTTGTCTTGGGATTTCTCCAGTTGTCTTGGGCTTGCTCCAGCTGTCTTGGACCTGCTCCAGTTGTCTTGGACTTGCTCCAGTTGTTTTGGGCTTGCTCCAGTCTTCTTGAGCTTGCTCCAGTTGACTTGAACTTGCTTAGTTGTCTTGGGCTTGCTCCAGTTTTCTTGGGCTTGCTCCAGTTGACTTGGGCTTACTCCAGGTGTCTTGGGCGTGCTCCAACTGCCTTGAAATTGCTTCAGTTGTCTTGGAATTGTTCCAGTTGTCTTGGGCTTGCTCCCGTTGTCTTGGGCATGCTCCAATTGTCTTGGCGTTTTCTATTTGTCTTGGGGTTACTCCAGTTTTCTTGGGCTCGCTCCAGTTGTTTTGGGCTTGCTCCAGTTGTCTTGGGCTTGCTCCAGTTGTATTGACCCTGCTCCAGTTGTCTTGGGCTTGCTCCAGTTGTCTTGGTCTCGCTCCTTTTGTCTTGGGCTTGCTCCAATGGTCTCGGCCTTTCTCCAGTTGTATTGGGCTTGCTCCAGTTGTCTTGGCCTTGCCCCAGTTGTCTTGGGCTTGCTCCAGGTGTCTTGGCCTTGCTCCAGTTGTTTTGGATTTGCCTGAGTTGTCTTCGGCTTCCTCCAAGCGTCTTGGACTTGCTCCAGCTGTCTTGGTCTTGCTCCGGTTGTCTTTGGCTTTGTCCATTTGTCTTGGCCTTGCTCCAGTTGTCTTGGTCTTGCTCCAGTTGTCTTGGGCTTGTTATTGTTGTTTTTGCCTTTCTCCAGCTGTTTTCAGCTTGCTCCAGTTGTCTTGGGCTTGCTCCAGTTGTTTTGGCCTTGCTCCAGTTGTCTCGGCCTTGCTCCAGTTGTCTTGGGCTTGCTCCAGTTATCTTGGGCTTTAATCAGTTGTCTTGGGATTGCTCCAGTTCACTTGGGCTTGCTCCAGTAATCTTGGACTTGCTCTACTTGTCTTGGAATTTCTCCAGTTGTGTTGGGCTTGCTCCAGTTGCCTTGGGCTTGCTCCAGTTGTCTTTGCCTTGCTCCAATTGAACTGGGATTGCTCCAGTTGTCTTGGGCTTGTTCAAGTTGTCTTCAGCTTGCTCCAGTTGTCACGGGCTTGCTCCAATTGCCTTGGCCTTGCCTCAGTTGTCTTCGGCTTGCTCCAGTTGTCATGGGCCTGCTCCAATTGACTTTGCTTTGCCCCTGTTGTCGTGGGCTTGCTCCAGTTGTTTTAAGCTTGCTCCAGTTGTTTGGCCTTGCTCAAGTTGTCTTGGACTTGCTCCAGTTTTCTTGGGCTTACTCAAGTTGTCTTGGCCTTGCTCCAGTTGTCTTGACCTTGCTCCAGTTGTCTTGACCTTGCTCCAGTTGTCTTGCAAATGCTCCAGTTGTCTTGGGCTTGCTCCAGGTGTCTTGGGATTGCTCCAGTTGTCTTGACCTTGCTTCAGTTGTCTTGGCCTTGCTCCAGTTGTCTTGACCTTGCTCCAGTTGTCTTGACCTTGCTCCAGTTGTCTTGACCTTGCTCCAGTTGTCTTGACCTTGCTCCAGTTGTCTTGACCTTGCTCCAGTTGTCTTGACCTTGCTCCAGTTGTCTTGACCTTGCTCCAGTTGTCTTGACCTTGCTCCAGTTGTCTTGGGCTTGCTCCAGTTGTCTTGCCCTTGCTCCAGCTATCTTCGGCTTGCTCCAGTTGTCTTGGGCTTGCTCCAGTTGTCTTGGCCTTTCTCCAGTTGTCTTGGCCTTGCTCTAGTTGTCTCGGCCTTGCTCCAGTTTTCTTGAGCTTGCTCCAGCTATCTTGGGCTTGCTCCAGTTGTCTTGGGATTGCTTCAGTTCACTTGGGCTTGCTCCACTTGTCTTGGGCTTGCTCCTGTTGTCTTTGGCTTCCTCTAGTTGTCTTGGAGTTGCTCTAGTTGTCTTGGACTTGCTCCAGTTGTATTGGGCTTGCTCCAGTTGTTTTGGCCTTGCTCCAGTTGTCTTGACCTTGCTCCAGTTGTCTTGACCTTGCTCCATTTGTCTTGGGCTTGCTCCAGTTGTCTTGGGCTTGCTCCAGTTGTCTTGGGCTTTCTCCAGCTGTCTTCGCCTTGCTCCAGCTGTCTTGGGCTTCCTCGAGTTTTCTGCTTGCACCAGTTTTTTCAGGTTTGCTCCAGTTGTCGTGGGCTTGCTCCAGTTGTCTTGGCCTTGCTCTAGTTATCTCGGCCTTGCTCCAGTTGTCTTGAGCTTGCTCCTGGGGCTTGCTCCAGTTGTCTTGGGATTGCTTCAGTTCTCTTGGGCTTGCTCCAGTTGTCTTGGGCTTTCTCCAGCTGTCTTCGCCTTGCTCCAGCTGTCTTGGGCTTCCTCGAGTTTTCTGCTTGCACCAGTTTTTTCAGGTTTGCTCCAGTTGTCGTGGGCTTGCTCCAGTTGTCTTGGCCTTGCTCTAGTTATCTCGGCCTTGCTCCAGTTGTCTTGAGCTTGCTCCTGGGGCTTGCTCCAGTTGTCTTGGGATTGCTTCAGTTCTCTTGGGCTTGCTCCAGTTGTCTTGGGCTTTCTCCAGCTGTCTTCGCCTTGCTCCAGCTGTCTTGGGCTTCCTCGAGTTTTCTGCTTGCACCAGTTTTTTCAGGTTTGCTCCAGTTGTCGTGGGCTTGCTCCAGTTGTCTTGGCCTTGCTCTAGTTATCTCGGCCTTGCTCCAGTTGTCTTGAGCTTGCTCCTGGGGCTTGCTCCAGTTGTCTTGGGATTGCTTCAGTTCTCTTGGGCTTGCTCCAGTTGTCTTGGGCTTTCTCCAGCTGTCTTCGCCTTGCTCCAGCTGTCTTGGGCTTCCTCGAGTTTTCTGCTTGCACCAGTTTTTTCAGGTTTGCTCCAGTTGTCGTGGGCTTGCTCCAGTTGTCTTGGCCTTGCTCTAGTTATCTCGGCCTTGCTCCAGTTGTCTTGAGCTTGCTCCTGGGGCTTGCTCCAGTTGTCTTGGGATTGCTTCAGTTCTCTTGGGCTTGCTCCACTTGTCTTGGGCTTGCTCCTGTTGTCTTGGGCTTGCTCCAGTTCCCTTGGGCTTGCTCCAGTTATCCTTGTCTTGCTCCAGGTGTCTTGGGCTTGCTCCAGTTGTCTTGCCCTTGCTCCAGCTGTCTTCGGCTTGCTCCAGTTGTCTTGGGCTTGCTCTTGTTGTCTTTGGCTTGCTCCATTTGTCTTGGGCTTGCTCCAGTTGTCTCGGCCTTGCTCCTGTTTTCTTGGGCTTGCTCCAGTTGTCTTGGCCTTGCTCCAGTTGTCTTGGGCTTGCTTCAGTTGTCATTGCCTTGCTCCAGTTGTATTGGCTTTGCTCCTGTTGTCTTGGGCTTGCTCTAGTTGTCTTGGCCTTGCTCCAGTTGTCTTGGGTTTGCTACAGTTGTCTTGGCTTGCTTCAGTTTTCTTGGGTTTGATTTAGTTGTTTTGGGCTTGCTCCAGGTGTCTTGGCCTTGCTCCAGCTGTTTTGGGCTTGCTCCAGTTGTCTTGGGCTTGCTCCAGTAGTCTTCTTGCTCTAGTTGTCTTCGACTTGCTGCAGGTGTCTTTGGCTTGCTCCAGGTGTCTTTGTCTTGCTCCAGTTGTCTTCACCTTGGTCCACATTTCTTTAAATTGCTCCAGTTGTCTTGAACTTAAGCTGTCTTGAGCTTGCTCTAGTTAGCTTGGGCTTTCTCTAGTTCTCTTTGCCTTGCTCCAGTTGACTTGGGGTTGCTCCAGTTGTCTTGGACATGTTCCAGTTGTCTTGGGCTTGCTCCAGTTGTCTTGGCCTTGCTCCAGTTGTCTTGGCCTTGCTCCAGTTGTCATGGGCTTGCTCTAGTTGTCGTGGGCTTGCTCCAGTTGTCTTTGCTTTGTTCGAGTTGTCTCGGGCTTGCTTCAGTTTTCCTGGGCTTGCTCCAGGTTTTTGGCCTTGCTCCAGTTGTCTTGGACTCGCTCATGTTTTCTTGGGCTTGGACCAGTTGTCTTGGCCTTGCTCCAGTTGTCTTGACCTTGCCTTCGTTGTCTTGACCTTGCTCCAATTGTCTTGGACTTGATCCAATTGTCTTGGACTTTCTCCAGTTGTCTTGAGCTTGCTCCAGTTGTCTTGGCCTTGCTCCAGTTGTTTTGGACTTACAACATGTGTCTTGGGCTTGCTCCACCTGTCTTGGGCTAGCTCAAGGTGTCTTGGGCTTGCTTCAGGTGTCTTGGGTTTCCTCCAGTTGTCTTGGCCTTGCTCAAGTTGTCTTTGGCTTGCTTCAGTATTCTTGGCCTTGCTCCAGTTGACTGTGGCTTGGTCCACTTGTCTTGGACGTGCTTCAGTTGTCTTGGGCTTGCTCCAGTTGTCTTGGGCTTGGTCCAGTTGTCTTGGGCTTGCTCTAGTTTTCTTTAGCTTGCTCCAGCTGTCTTGACCTTGCTCCAGCAGTCTTGGGCTTTCTCGAGTTTTTTTGGACTTGCTCCAGTTTTCTTGAGCTTGCTCCAGTTGTATTGTGCTTGCTCCTGCTATCTTGGCCTTGCTCCAGTTGTCTTGCGCTTGCTCCAGTTGTATTGGGCTTGCTCCAGTTCTCTTGGGCTTGCTCCAGTTGTCTTGGGCTTGCTCCAATTTTCTTGGACTTTATTTGGTTGTCTTAGGCTTGCTCCAGTTGTCTCGGGCATGTTCCAGTTTTTTTGGCCTTGCTCCAGTTGTCTTGGGCTTGCTTCAGTTGTCTTGGGCTTTTTCCAGTTGTCTTGGTCTTGTGCCTGTTGTCTTGAGCTTGTTCCAGTTGTCTTGGTCTTGCTTCAGTTGTCTTGGGCTTGCTCCAGTTATCTTGGGCTTGCTCCAGTTGACTTGGGCTTGGTCCAGTGTACTTGGCCTTGCTTCAGTTGTTTGGGCTTGCTCCAGTTTTTGTAATCCTGCTCCAGTTGGCTTGGGCTTGCTTCAGTTATCTTGACCTTGCTCCAGTTGTCTTGGGCTTGCTCCAATTGTCTTCGCCTTGCTCCGGCTGTCTTGGGCTTGCTTGACTTGTCTTGGGCTTGCTCCAGTTCTCTTGGGCTTGCTCCAGTTGTCTTGGTCTTGCTCTAGTTGTCTTATACTTGCTCCTGTTGTCTTGGGCTTGCTCCAATTGTCTTCGCCTTGCTCCGGCTGTCTTGGGCTTGCTCCAGGTGTCTTGGTCTTGCTCTAGTTGTCTTATACTTGCTCCTGTTGTCTTGGGCTTGCTCCAATTGTCTTCGCCTTGCTCCGGCTGTCTTGGGCTTGCTCCAGGTGTCTTGGTCTTGCTCTAGTTGTCTTATACTTGCTCCTGTTGTCTTGGGCTTGCTCCAATTGTCTTCGCCTTGCTCCGGCTGTCTTGGGCTTGCTCCAGGTGTCTTGGTCTTGCTCTAGTTGTCTTATACTTGCTCCTGTTGTCTTGGGCTTGCTCCAATTGTCTTCGCCTTGCTCCGGCTGTCTTGGGCTTGCTCCAGGTGTCTTGGTCTTGCTCTAGTTGTCTTATACTTGCTCCTGTTGTCTTGGGCTTGCTCCAATTGTCTTCGCCTTGCTCCGGCTGTCTTGGGCTTGCTCCAGGTGTCTTGGTCTTGCTCTAGTTGTCTTATACTTGCTCCTGTTGTCTTGGGCTTGCTCCAATTGTCTTCGCCTTGCTCCGGCTGTCTTGGGCTTGCTCCAGGTGTCTTGGTCTTGCTCTAGTTGTCTTATACTTGCTCCTGTTGTCTTGGGCTTGCTCCAATTGTCTTCGCCTTGCTCCGGCTGTCTTGGGCTTGCTCCAGGTGTCTTGGTCTTGCTCTAGTTGTCTTATACTTGCTCCTGTTGTCTTGGGCTTGCTCCAATTGTCTTCGCCTTGCTCCGGCTGTCTTGGGCTTGCTCCAGGTGTCTTGGTCTTGCTCTAGTTGTCTTATACTTGCTCCTGTTGTCTTGGGCTTGCTCCAATTGTCTTCGCCTTGCTCCGGCTGTCTTGGGCTTGCTCCAGGTGTCTTGGTCTTGCTCTAGTTGTCTTATACTTGCTCCTGTTGTCTTGGGCTTGCTCCAATTGTCTTCGCCTTGCTCCGGCTGTCTTGGGCTTGCTCCAGGTGTCTTGGTCTTGCTCTAGTTGTCTTATACTTGCTCCTGTTGTCTTGGGCTTGCTCCAATTGTCTTCGCCTTGCTCCGGCTGTCTTGGGCTTGCTCCAGGTGTCTTGGTCTTGCTCTAGTTGTCTTATACTTGCTCCTGTTGTCTTGGGCTTGCTCCAATTGTCTTCGCCTTGCTCCGGCTGTCTTGGGCTTGCTCCAGGTGTCTTGGTCTTGCTCTAGTTGTCTTATACTTGCTCCTGTTGTCTTGGGCTTGCTCCAATTGTCTTCGCCTTGCTCCGGCTGTCTTGGGCTTGCTCCAGGTGTCTTGGTCTTGCTCTAGTTGTCTTATACTTGCTCCTGTTGTCTTGGGCTTGCTCCAATTGTCTTCGCCTTGCTCCGGCTGTCTTGGGCTTGCTCCAGGTGTCTTGGTCTTGCTCTAGTTGTCTTATACTTGCTCCTGTTGTCTTGGGCTTGCTCCAATTGTCTTCGCCTTGCTCCGGCTGTCTTGGGCTTGCTCCAGGTGTCTTGGTCTTGCTCTAGTTGTCTTATACTTGCTCCTGTTGTCTTGGGCTTGCTCCAATTGTCTTCGCCTTGCTCCGGCTGTCTTGGGCTTGCTCCAGGTGTCTTGGTCTTGCTCTAGTTGTCTTATACTTGCTCCTGTTGTCTTGGGCTTGCTCCAATTGTCTTCGCCTTGCTCCGGCTGTCTTGGGCTTGCTCCAGGTGTCTTGGTCTTGCTCTAGTTGTCTTATACTTGCTCCTGTTGTCTTGGGCTTGCTCCAATTGTCTTCGCCTTGCTCCGGCTGTCTTGGGCTTGCTCCAGGTGTCTTGGTCTTGCTCTAGTTGTCTTATACTTGCTCCTGTTGTCTTGGGCTTGCTCCAATTGTCTTCGCCTTGCTCCGGCTGTCTTGGGCTTGCTCCAGGTGTCTTGGTCTTGCTCTAGTTGTCTTATACTTGCTCCTGTTGTCTTGGGCTTGCTCCAATTGTCTTCGCCTTGCTCCGGCTGTCTTGGGCTTGCTCCAGGTGTCTTGGTCTTGCTCTAGTTGTCTTATACTTGCTCCTGTTGTCTTGGGCTTGCTCCAATTGTCTTCGCCTTGCTCCGGCTGTCTTGGGCTTGCTCCAGGTGTCTTGGTCTTGCTCTAGTTGTCTTATACTTGCTCCTGTTGTCTTGGGCTTGCTCCAATTGTCTTCGCCTTGCTCCGGCTGTCTTGGGCTTGCTCCAGGTGTCTTGGTCTTGCTCTAGTTGTCTTATACTTGCTCCTGTTGTCTTGGGCTTGCTCCAATTGTCTTCGCCTTGCTCCGGCTGTCTTGGGCTTGCTCCAGGTGTCTTGGTCTTGCTCTAGTTGTCTTATACTTGCTCCTGTTGTCTTGGGCTTGCTCCAATTGTCTTCGCCTTGCTCCGGCTGTCTTGGGCTTGCTCCAGGTGTCTTGGTCTTGCTCTAGTTGTCTTATACTTGCTCCTGTTGTCTTGGGCTTGCTCCAATTGTCTTCGCCTTGCTCCGGCTGTCTTGGGCTTGCTCCAGGTGTCTTGGTCTTGCTCTAGTTGTCTTATACTTGCTCCTGTTGTCTTGGGCTTGCTCCAATTGTCTTCGCCTTGCTCCGGCTGTCTTGGGCTTGCTCCAGGTGTCTTGGTCTTGCTCTAGTTGTCTTATACTTGCTCCTGTTGTCTTGGGCTTGCTCCAATTGTCTTCGCCTTGCTCCGGCTGTCTTGGGCTTGCTCCAGGTGTCTTGGTCTTGCTCTAGTTGTCTTATACTTGCTCCTGTTGTCTTGGGCTTGCTCCAATTGTCTTCGCCTTGCTCCGGCTGTCTTGGGCTTGCTCCAGGTGTCTTGGTCTTGCTCTAGTTGTCTTATACTTGCTCCTGTTGTCTTGGGCTTGCTCCAATTGTCTTCGCCTTGCTCCGGCTGTCTTGGGCTTGCTCCAGGTGTCTTGGTCTTGCTCTAGTTGTCTTATACTTGCTCCTGTTGTCTTGGGCTTGCTCCAATTGTCTTCGCCTTGCTCCGGCTGTCTTGGGCTTGCTCCAGGTGTCTTGGTCTTGCTCTAGTTGTCTTATACTTGCTCCTGTTGTCTTGGGCTTGCTCCAATTGTCTTCGCCTTGCTCCGGCTGTCTTGGGCTTGCTCCAGGTGTCTTGGTCTTGCTCTAGTTGTCTTATACTTGCTCCTGTTGTCTTGGGCTTGCTCCAATTGTCTTCGCCTTGCTCCGGCTGTCTTGGGCTTGCTCCAGGTGTCTTGGTCTTGCTCTAGTTGTCTTATACTTGCTCCTGTTGTCTTGGGCTTGCTCCAATTGTCTTCGCCTTGCTCCGGCTGTCTTGGGCTTGCTCCAGGTGTCTTGGTCTTGCTCTAGTTGTCTTATACTTGCTCCTGTTGTCTTGGGCTTGCTCCAATTGTCTTCGCCTTGCTCCGGCTGTCTTGGGCTTGCTCCAGGTGTCTTGGTCTTGCTCTAGTTGTCTTATACTTGCTCCTGTTGTCTTGGGCTTGCTCCAATTGTCTTCGCCTTGCTCCGGCTGTCTTGGGCTTGCTCCAGGTGTCTTGGTCTTGCTCTAGTTGTCTTATACTTGCTCCTGTTGTCTTGGGCTTGCTCCAATTGTCTTCGCCTTGCTCCGGCTGTCTTGGGCTTGCTCCAGGTGTCTTGGTCTTGCTCTAGTTGTCTTATACTTGCTCCTGTTGTCTTGGGCTTGCTCCAATTGTCTTCGCCTTGCTCCGGCTGTCTTGGGCTTGCTCCAGGTGTCTTGGTCTTGCTCTAGTTGTCTTATACTTGCTCCTGTTGTCTTGGGCTTGCTCCAATTGTCTTCGCCTTGCTCCGGCTGTCTTGGGCTTGCTCCAGGTGTCTTGGTCTTGCTCTAGTTGTCTTATACTTGCTCCTGTTGTCTTGGGCTTGCTCCAATTGTCTTCGCCTTGCTCCGGCTGTCTTGGGCTTGCTCCAGGTGTCTTGGTCTTGCTCTAGTTGTCTTATACTTGCTCCTGTTGTCTTGGCCTTGTTCCAGTTGTCTTGGCCTTCCTCCAGTTGTCTTGGGCTTTCTCCAGTTGTCGTGGCCTTGCTCCAGGTGCCTTGGGCTTGCTCCAGTTGTTGTGAGCTAGCTCCAGTTTTCTTGGTCTTTCTCCAGTTGTCTTGGACTTGCTCCAGTTATCTTAAGCTTGCTCCAGATGTGTTGGCCTTCCTCTAGTTGTCTTGAACTTGTTCCAGTTGTACTAGGTTTGCTCCAGTTGTATTGGCCTTGCTCTGATTTCTTGGGCTTGCCCCAGTTGTCTTGGCCTAGCTCCAGTTGTCTTGGGCTTGCTCTAGCTGTCTTGACCTTGCTCCAGTTGTCTTGGGGTTGCTCCCGATGTCTTGGGCTTGCTCCAGTTGTCTTGGGCTTGCTCCAGTTGACTTGGCCTTGCTCCGGTTGTGTTGGGCTTGCTCCAGTTGTCTTGGACTTGCTCCAGTTGTCTTGGGCTTGCTCCAGTTTTCTTGGCCTAGCTACAATTGTCTTGGGTTTGTTCCACTTGTCTCTGGCTTCCTCCACTTGTCTTGTGCTTGCTCCAGTTGTCTTGGGCTTCCTCCAATTGTCTTGAGCTTGCTCCAGTTGTCTTGGGCTTGCTCCAGTTTTCTTGGCTTTGCACCAGTGGTCTTGGCCTTGCTCCAGTTGTCTTGGGCTTGCTCCACTTGTCTAAGGCTTGCTCCAGTTGTTCTGGGCTCCAGTTGTCTTGCCCTTGATCCAGTTGTCTTGGCCTTGCTCTAGTTGTCTTGGCCTTGCTCCAGTTGTATTGTGCTTGCTCCATTGTCTTGGCCTTGTTCCAGTTGTCTTGGCCTTGCTCCAGTTGTTTTGGGCTTGCTCCAGTTGTCTTGGGCTAGCTCCAGTTATCTTGGACTTGATCCATTTGTCTTGGGCTTGCTCCAGTTTTCTTGGGTTTGCTTCAGTTGATTTGGCCTTGCTCTAGTTGCTTTGGGCTTGTTCCAGTTTTCTCAGGTTTGGTTCAGTTGTCATGGCCTTGCTCCAATCATCTTGGGCTTGCTCCATTTGACTTGGCCTTGCTCTAGTTGTCTTGGCCTTGCTCCAGTTGTCTTGGGTTTGCTCCACTTGCATTGGGCTTGCTCCAGTTGTCTTGGGCTTGCTCCAGTTGTCTTGGTGTTGCTCAAGTTGTCTAGGGATTGCTCCAATTGTCTGATCCTTGCTCCAGTTCTCTTGGTCTTGCTCCAGTTGTCTTGGGCTTGCTCAAGTTTTCTTCGGCTTGCTCTACTTCTCTTGGCCTTGCTCCAGTTGTCTTGGGCTTGCCCTAGTTGTCTTGGCCTTGCTCCATTTGTCTTGGACTTGCTCCAGTTCTATTGGGCTTGCACCACTTCTCTCGGGCTTGCTGAAGTTGTCTTGGGATTGCTCCAGTTGTCCTGGCCCTGATCCAGTTGTCTTGGCCTTCCTCTAGTTGTCTTGGGCTTGCTCAAGTTTTCTTGGCCT
>SZWC01029680.1:0-25739 GCA_023375785.1 Penium margaritaceum | reverse complement strand
CAGGGAGTTTTTGGAGCAGCCCGGGTAGCCTCGTGCGATGATTTTTTTTTTTTTTTTTTTAAATCTAACAGTTGCCACACAATTTGCATAATGCCGCCATGATGGCCTGTAATCAGTCCCACCAATAATGTTTTGCCAGTTTCGTTAGCAAATTATCCTCACCAAAACATCCACGTGGAATTGTGCCGTGGCATTCCTCAAATAACAATCTTCGTAGCTCCTCATTTGGTGGTACTACCACTTGGCAAGTGAATAACCATCTCGAGTTGGGCTTGTCGAACTAGAACGTAGTTTTGTCGTACCCGCCGAACTCCTTGCAAACAGCCTCGGGAGGTATGGGTCTCATTCAACTGTTAACGTGTTAAACTTGGCAATCTAGTATGTTCACCAACTTAGAGCATCTGCTGGAGTTGTTTTTCCACATTGGTACTTGATGTCATAGTCAAAGTTGGACTCAAAGAACTCCATATATCAAGTATGTTGATGAATAAGATTTGACTTATTCTTGAGATATTTGAGCGCGTGGTGGTCAGTGCGGAAGATGCATTCCCGGGATTCCAGATAACACCGCCACGTCTTGAATAGTTGCACAAATGCAAGCATTTTTTGTTGCGCACTGTGTAGTTGACTTCAGGCCAGCGTAGTTTTTGTAACATGTACCCTATACGTTGTTCTCTATTGCCGATGTCTTGGAGGAGAACGATTCCGATTGCTCGATCAGACGTGTCGGTGGACACGACCTAGTCCACCATTGCACCCGCAAATCGTATGGCTAGCATTGAGGTCAGAGTGTTTCTCAAATGTTTAAACACTTTTGTTTGATGTCTTCCCAAATCCACTCAGTAGTTTTGTGAGTGAGGTCAGAGAGAGGCGCCGACACCCAGGCGTAGTCCCTCGCAAATTGATGGTAGTAGTTGCAGTATCAAAACAAAGCATGTGTTTCCCAAACGTTGGTCGACATTGGCCATTCAAGGATTCCCTCCACTTTCTTTGGGTACATGGTGGTCCATCCGGTACCAATTATGTGCCCCAATCAAACCGCAACCAGAATCGCACTTGGATATTTTCCTGTATAATTTATCTCTTCATGAAATCTTAATAACGTTTCGGAGATGTCCATTGTGCTCATCCAGGATGCAGTTGTACACCAGGATGTCATCAAGATACACGACAACAGAGTCATTGAGGTATGGCAAAAAAAATCTTGTTCATTACCACCAAAGATGTTTCAGGGGTATTCATGAGTCCAACTGTGAACTTTAAGTTTTTGTAACTGGTATAGAACACCATCTTCTTGAAGTCCTTATCAGATATGTGCATCGGATAATAGTCGCTACATATGATGATTCTGCTGAAAATTCTTGCATAACAAACTTGGTCAAAATTCCATCTGCTAGTGATGGTGATGTCGTTCAACACCCATTATTCCATGCACATATGCATCTTGCTGGTTTTCATTTCACAAAAATTACTGGTGTTGCATAGAGTGATTGGATGGCCTGATGAATGCTTTGCTTAGCATCTTGTCCACATACTTCTTTTATTTTGGATAGATCATAATCACACATCCGTCAGGTTCCTCTGACCATCGGTCTCGTTTCCACCTTCAAGTACATCTAGTGAATGCCACTGCATTGTGGAGGTGATTTTTAGGAAAAGTCTCTGCAGAAAAACCCTTTGAAATCCTCAATGAGGGTTATAAACACCTCGGGAAATGCTGCAAACTACCCAGGTGTTGAGGCCTATGTAGTTGCAACTGTTACTATGATTTTTCCACTTTCCTTACTTCCATGTGGACAAGCCACGCTTGTACTCCTCGCTACAGATATCATTTGGCCATGTCAAGCGATGTCCTCTTGCATTTTACGATTGCTACAACTTTTGCGACTACTACAACTTTCTCTACTACTTCCACCTCTGCTTCTTCCTCGACCAGCCGTTGCATCATCTGGGGCAAGTATCTCTTTGTTCCATTATTGCTCACATAGACTACTTTGCTGCTCAAGTGTGCTTGCGGATTGGTCAACACGGGAAATCTTGTTTTGATGATGATTTTGTGGTTCCTCATTGGGCAAGTTATTCAAAATGTAACGAAGTGCAGATCCCCAACTTGCAATCGAAGAGGTTCGAGAAGTCGACGGACATGGAGTCATCCATTGACAGTTATTCCTTCACCTGCTCCCGCGGTTTGGCTTACAAACCGAGATTCAAATCATATCATTACTTACAAAAATGTGAGAAGCTCCTTTATCTCGTAGTGTTGGTACCATTATAATACTTTTACAACCCCTGGGTAGCTCTCGTAGTAGTATTGCTGGTTGCTCCTCCTTGTATTCCTTGTCAAACTTTGTGATCTTACGCACCTTTCTCTACGGCTATAATAGGCGTTCAGATGGCCAATCAGCTGATGCACATTATTTTAACGGGAAAAGTGTTCTATCATCTACTTTTGCCCTTTTTCATTTTGTGACTCCTCGTTCTTTGTGTGCAAATTTTCTTCCTTTCAACCTGTTTCTGCTTCTCAGAAAATTACACATGATGTGACCCAACATCTAGCAAATCCAACGCAACCGTTGACTGTGTTGAACGATAGCTTCAACCTCTATGGAGAATGAGGTTTCCATTGAATGGAATCTATTCCGCCACGATACAGATTGTTGCTCTGGGGTTGCCAGCCATTGGAAAATGGCTGGCAACCCAACGTTGTAGTCGGCGATGTTGATGCGATCGGCTACGAAGATCATTTGCAGAAGGTCTCCTTGGATGTCAAATATGGTGATTTCTGACCTCGTGTTGCGCTTGCGTCCATTGATATAGTAGGAACAGAGTTCAGCGGGGGCGAGGTCACGGACGGTGATGATTTTGCAGATATGTTACGTATATTCTGCCATACTAGACTACTTATGCAAGCGTTGAAGCTTGTATCGTGGGTCAGACTTCTCATTCATTTTTCAAAAGTGTGCAAGTATGGCGCACGCAAAAGTTTTCTAATCATCCATTGCAGTCAGTGATTCATGCCACGTCAGATTGATTTGCTCGAGAGGTAGAACACATGTAGTCAACGATGTGAGAGCGGTCGTGTGAGCCACTGATCCAACTCCTTCTGTCTCCTGCTGGCGTCGGATGGTTTTTAGATCGGACAACTGACTTAACGTTGTGCCACCCAAATGTGAGACCGTGAAGTCAGTTTTCTATTGTTGTTGATTGCAACAGCATTGAAGTACACCTCCAAAAATGCCAGCCACATCCGAACCATCAATCCGTTGGAGTTTGTCGGATCAAACGACTCAGGAAATGCTAGTTGAATTTGGGGCTCATTTGAGAGTTAGATATTTCTCTCGGTCAGTATTGGTTTCCGCGCATGCGTTCTACAGGTGTTAAAGTAGATTTATGTTGAGGCTCTTGAGTCCCAATAGCTTCTGATTCAGATCCTTATTAATGCAAGCTTGTCGGTCAGTGCCTCCCATCGTACCAGGTGTCACCCCAACAGGCATTGGCGTACGCCAATGCCTGATGGTCCAATCCACCCGGTGATGCTCCAATCACCGGGTCGGCCATCGAGGTTGTTGGTGCTGCACCATTTGTTCCAGAATTTGTTGTTGCTGCTTGGTTAGCCTAGTGAGTTTCATTGACCACTTGCTGCTGATCCTCCATCGTTAGATTCTTCACCAGTTACTACTGCTCATTGTTGGGTGCAATCGCTCCGTTCACCATTGTCATTACAAATTCTGCAAACTTATGAATGGTGGACATGCATTGAAGGCTCATGCAAGGTTGTTGCCTTGTAGTTAATGCATGGACTCCGCTTTGATTCCAAATTTCCCACGGAGCGGAATGTGGATGGTTCACATGGATGAGGTGTAGAGTAGAAGACGATTTGAGGGATTGGGATGATTTTTAAGTCGTATTCATCAGATTGTACTGAGATGACAAGTGTCAAACATGTCAAGCGTATATACAATAGCAAGAATCACGATGAGGCATATGTTGGGCCTTGGGCACTCGAGCTGAGCGACTCGTGACGCCGCATTGTCAGAGGTTGGTTCGAGAAACCTTGTCGAGAAGCCGAGGGGTTTCGAGATTATTGAGGCACCGTTCCTGGAAAGTTCAGTGCCATTGAGAAGTTGACCAAACAACATCCACACGGTTTGTGACATTTATGTCGACCCGTCTGAAAAAAGGTCGAATGTGTCAAAATGTTTGGTAGTGAAACACCGAAGCTCGGACCAGGTGGCCAAAATGCCCTCAGCCGAACGGCATAAAAATACTGCAGTCGACGCATTGTGGGCCATGAAATGTAAGGAGACAATTTTCCACTCACGGAGTTTAGGAACTCGTGGAAGTCTATGACGTAACATACCCTCCCTCATTGGCTTGGACATTGCACTGAACATTGGAATGAGTATGTTTGAAGCATGACAATAGGCAGGGGTTTTTGGTAAGCCACCCCTAGTCTCTGCCTACCTTCATTGAAGTGCCCTCATTTCTCATATCATTTTTGAATAGCCCCCGATTTCAGATCTCATTTTTACTTAGAACCCAAGATAAAAACATGTTCTCAAAGAGTCCCTGCTTTAAAAAATTATTCACAATTTACCCCCAACTTTCTCAAGACATGAAGTAAAAGGTCCTTTTTCACGCTATTTTAGAGTTGCGAACATCCGGCAAAGATAACCTTCATGTAATTTCCCTTCGTTTATGAAAGTTGGTCCGGCATCGCAAGTTGTAAGCTTTGTATGAAGTATGTTGAGCGTGCACGCACATTGTGTGTTTTGAAAATATGTATTCTATGGAACATTTATAACGCCTTCTCAATGACCTCCCGCTATCACATGTTAAAGATGACTTCCATTTGTACATTTATTGTATAATTACATTTTCCATAAGTTAGAATGTCGGCAACAGGTCCTACATCGGTGGATATATTTCCATAGCTGTTTGGTTTGGATAATTTTGTGCCGGGTGCCGTGTTCGACCCCCCTCCTGACGCGGAATACATCCCGTTCGGATTCGTACTGGATACTGCCGTACCGTTTCCTGGTTTGTCGGAGAGGCCTAATCTGGAAGCGCACTCCCATCGGATGTCCACGTGATGGGGGTGAACGTACGGCCGACGAGATGAAAGATGGTAGAGCGAGTAATAAAACCGGCATCAATTCATTCGACACCGGACAAATCGATGCCAACATGAGTTGACGAACCATAAATGCACCACAGTAAACACCGGCCAACTGGAAGCAAAAAACGAGTGAGAGTGGCGAGTGCTTGTGTGAGTCGCTGTCGCCATTCTTGTGGTAGCGTCATCTCTGGGTACTGTTCTTTTAGACAGGAGAAATGAGGGTGTGTGTTTGAGAAACTGCGTTGAACCTGCAAAGAAAAGAAAAAAAAAAACTCGCTATCAATTAGCATCGCTGTTTACTCAGTCGCTAGAAGAGTACATGCGAGACTGGTTTCCAACGATAGCAGGTCCTCGCATCTCTGCGGCTTGAAAACAGGCATAAACTAGACATGAAATGAGAAGTCGACATTTATAATTGACTGACAACCGAAACAGGCGCTTACCATTGTCGCGTTGTAGACCTGGCACTTTGCGTCTATGTGGGTCGCAAACCAAGCAGTTCGCGTATAGTTTCCTGTTTGGTCTTCGTGCTCCGTGTTTCATGCCCTCTCTAGCGTCGAAAAATCTCTCGGTGAAGTTTCAATGTTCATTTGCTGAAAAATGTTCTCGGCACATAGACATCATCATAGGACCACGTGTATGGTGGACACAAAGGGAGCCACTGCGTCTTTCCACAGGTGT
The DNA here is from genome assembly GCA_023375785.1 of Penium margaritaceum. Classification (NCBI taxonomy): domain Eukaryota; kingdom Viridiplantae; phylum Streptophyta; class Zygnematophyceae; order Desmidiales; family Peniaceae; genus Penium; species Penium margaritaceum. Next base: position 19,939 of record SZWC01029680.1, on the reverse strand, counting down.
TACAATCTGTCTGAGTTTGTCATTTGATGACTGTAGTGTGGTTTCGTCACCGGGTGGGGGTTGTCGCACCTCGATCCACGTCATGTCTCAGTCTGCATGGCTCTCGCGATCGTCCCAGCCATAGGTGAGTCCATGCATCGGGTGTGTGTTACATATATAAAAAATAATTTCATTTACATTATGCCACCATAGTGGTATGATGGCGGGGTTGGACCACAAAGTATAGGAGGGCCACCGCCTACAACGACCGGTCAACCGCGACGCAGTCCCCATTTCAAAGACCCTCCAGAGTTTGGCATAGCGCCATTTCAGGCCAACGAAAACCACATCCACCATTTTGACGTCCCTTCATGGACGGATGACCTAAGTGAATGGTAATAGCACCTCAAGGAGGAATGGTTATTGGAGAGGGAGAATTGATCCGAGCTGCGCTGTTTGCGCCCCGCCTGGATGAGAAGTGATGTGTCCAAATCACGACGAAGGTAAGTGCCTGTTTCACAGACTGGACCATGGACAATGACCACTCTGGATTTCCATGTCTACTTTATGCCTAGTACCGAGTGGTATGTCTATGAGGACCCGCTACCGAGCGGTATGTCCATAATCGCATGTACCAAGCTTACCACCGACGTTGCTATTTGCTGGCGACCTTGGTGTCCATAGTGCAGGCTTGTCGAATTTTTTGCTTCACATGGATCGACGAACACTGCCCATATGTACATGAACAACGAGAACCATAAGACGAACAGATCATGAGGAACATGCGGCCGTTCTCATTGGCCCGCGATGTGTGTACCTGATTTGTCTTTTTTTTTTGCTTTGGTAGTTGTTTTAACACGTCTTACCAGTGGCCAGGTATGTCAGAAACTGACAAAAAAGGTTTTTTTTTTCTTTTTCCATTCGTCGGTTTGGCACACGGTTGCCCCGTGCGACAGTGAATTTGACGGATATCAACATGATCGTTTTTCCTCCTCACACGGGCATCCGATGGGAGAGCGCTCCCAAAACAGGCCCCTCCGAACAACCAGGAAGTGGTACGGCATCATCCAGATACGACGTTCGACGGCAGACAGTCCGCGTAAAGACGGGGGTCGAAAGAGGCACCTTTTTTAAATTTCTCCTATTGGAGAAACATGCAGTCAAGTTCATCACCCCATTCTCTCTAGAACCCGGTCCTATAACGTATCATCTTGGAAAGGTAGTTTGCGTGACATCTCCCCGCCACATGGAAATTGACGGTAAATGGAAATAGATCTGTTGATGTCATGGATGCACCTCACACCGGCTTCAAGGCTTTACTGTTGACAAGTATGTGTCTGACATAGATCTCATTTATTGTGCATTTTAAAAGCAATATTTTGTACTCTATTTTCATTAAGGGCATAATAACCCTAATACCCAATCCACGAGGGGGTAAGGAACGCCCTACCGGACGACTTAAAAAAAAAGTCTGCCCTGCCCAGTCGCTTCACCATGCTCAATCAGCAGCATGCACCGCTGATCAAGTGAAGCGAGGTGGGGCATGTCGACCCCACTCGCTATTCGCGCTCCCACGCGAGAATTGCGATTGAGAGAAAACATCCATTTTTTAGATCGAGAAAAAATGATAATATTTGTTTCTTTTATTCACTCACAAACCATATGGTTTTGCACTAAAATCTTAGTCAAACCCTACCCCAGATTACATTGGAGGTTTTAGGGTTTTATTTTTGCGCTGGCTCCTGTTGGGCCCTGCGGTAGCGGGGCCCAGCAGGTCCCCTTTCAACGCATGGGGAGTCTCGGACCCCCCATGCGAACCATAGGCAACCCCCCACGACCATTCACAAACCCCTCGAATGAGGGTTTGTGAATGTTCAAAGCGAGTGATGACATCAGCATGTCGACACTGCATCTCATGCAGCCGCGACATGCTGTGTTTTCTCGCTATTCGTGGGTAAAATATCAATGTTCACAGGTCAGTGGATAACGGAGTCTTATTCTTCCAAACGCCGGGAAGGGCATACATCGAATCGAACTTTGTGGGTAATTCCTACATGTACCCTTTCATTAATCTAACTTTACTTCTCTGCCGCCATGTTAGAGAGCCTCCTTCAGAGGAAGGTGGCAAAGACGACACACCCACCAAGAAGAAGAAGACAACCGGTCCCCAATTTCCAAAGGGCATGGAGTTCGCCACCATGGAGAAGTGTAGGTATGCCATAGAAGACTACGTCCCCGAGGAGCGCTTCTCCATCAGGTGGGAGCACAGCTAATCGGGCCGCATTGTTGAACACTATCGCAACCACTGCATGCACTGCTACACATGGATCATCTGTGCACGTGTAAAAGTAAAAAAAACAACATCAAGGTGTCTTTCTACAAAGAGCGACATTGCTACATGCTCAGAAAGACCAAGGGTAATCCCACGTGTAGCTACAATTAGGCCATGTGCCACATCCATGACACCGTGTAGTGGGACACGACAACAGACGTGAAGACCTTGTGCACGGTGGTGGAGACTGTGACGTACAAGAAGGTGCCATACCAGACCATGTGGAAGGCACGTGACAAGGAGCAGGAGGAAATAATAGGAAAAAGGTTATGTCATGGAGCTTGTTCCCTGTCTATTGCACTAAGGTTAGAAAGTTTCCATGCAAGGTTGGGTTGCACACCATGTTTATGTCAATTGCCTCCATCCTCATTTGTTCCCTATGTTGTCTTCTTCGCTCTATACGCATGTTGGGTGGGGTGGGCACATGTGAGCTGTATCATCACACTTGACGGCACACATTTGAAGAATGGCTGCAAGTAGGTGCTACTCATCGCGTAATACTTCGATGAAAACAACAACCCGATGCCAATGGTGTGCGCCATCTACAACAGGGAGGATGAAGAAAACAGAGTCTGATCCAAGGAGCAGGTGCCAAACACGTACTTGACTGTGCGGGAGGACGGGACGGTCATCATCAGTGACCATGATGTAGAGCTCATCGCTGCCATTCGCAAGAAGCTCTTGCGCATCAACAACAAGTATTGCACCTACCACATCAAAGAGAACGTGCATCTGTCATGTAGGAAGAAGGCGTCCGAAGTCTTATAGAGGTTGGTGCATGCGTACACCCACGAGGAGTGGAATAAAATCTCGGATGAACTTACAGTTGTGAACACTGGGACGTGCACCCACCTATTCGGCACGAACAGGGAAGATGACATACTACTGGCCACATGGTTGAGGTGATATTTTTTGCGGGGCTGTGGCGGTCACACGACTAGCAATACTACTGAGTCGCTAAACGCCGCGATTGTGGAAGCACTCAAGCTTTCTCCCTTCTAGTGCTTCGCTAGCATCTACTCCTACATTCAGAAAATGTTTGCAACACACAGGAAGCTGGCACATGATGCGAAAGGAGATTGGACAACGGCACCCAGCAAGGCGCTAACAAACAACAAACAACAGACGTAAGACTATGACGTGGTTCACACCGGCAACCTTCAAGGCACAGTCACAGGTGTAAGTGGTGAGTCACGCACCGTGGGCTACTGCACGTGAAAGTGCTCCTACGGCAAGTTCCAGGAGTTCAACATCCCGTGCATGCACGCCTTCACCATCCTCATCGACATCCGAATGACTTCATGGACATGGTTTACAACAAAGCGACGTGGAAGCGTACGTAAGCAAACCCAATGTCCGATGTCAATATGAAGGCACTGCAGCTGTAGGAGAAGGGTTGGGGCCCACCTGGCCGAGACCGTGGTAGTGGAGGGCCCCCAAGAAAATACGAGCGATACGAGGTGCCAACCACATCTGCGGCAGATGGGGGCTGAAGGTACACCCTAAGCGGCGCTGCGTGAACCCGCCCGCAGCTGCAACGTGCAAGCTCATGCAATCACGTGAGGCTCTAAGGCATGCAGCGTAGGAGGTTGTAGTAGCATTGGAGATCAGTGCACGAGATGCAGCCATAGACACCACGGCCAACGGGTCAGCGGGCACGAGCATGGTAGCGGGCATAAGCATGGTAGCGGGTACAAGTATGGTAACGGGCACAAGCATGGCAGCGGGTACAAGCATGGCAGCTGGCACAAGCGGTGTAGCAAGAACAGGCACAGCTATGGGCACGAGCGTAGCAGGCACAAGCGTGCATGCCAGCCCGTAAGATTCAGCCGGCACACCCGCAGACGCAGATGCAAGCGCAGCAGCCAACACCGGCGCAGCAACAGTCATGAGCGACGGCCGTGGTGCCACCCGTGCATCCAGTCGCCTAGCAATATATGCATTCCTAGGCGTGGGATAGTAGACATGAGGGATTACTACAACAAGCAAGGAGGAAGATGGTAGTGACCTCCCATGAGAGGAAGAGTCAGGCAAGAACCCTGACAATGACATGGACGGGGAGATGGACGAGGAAGGTGAGTATGACACTGGCAACAGTGAGGGTGATGTATGCGGTGAGGTGTTGGCATAAAAAACAAGCACAGAGTGGATTTTGGATAGTGAGACTTCAGACGAGGACTACAACTGCGACAAGGAGATGAGGCATGTACGGCTAGAGGCCGAAGAGGAGGCATGGAGGCGACAGTACCAGATGAGACGTGGTGTGGCGCAGGGCATGGACGGACGTGGATTTTGTCATGTGAAGGTAACTGGCCAATGCACGCAGTATAATCTAGCATTGGTGGTCACTCTTCCGTTCAGCTTTTGCCTTCCATGCACCATTGGTTGTCTAGACACAGTTTGTTTGTATGACATTGGACATTTCATGGCACATTCGTGCTTCCATTTAAACATGTGCTCATGTGCCTTGTGCATTTTACCATGTGCAGGTTACAACTTTGGTACAACGTGGTGCACGAGGGTCTAGAGAAAAGGGTGCACAGGAGAAGACTGACTTGTGGGATAAGTCTATGCAAGAGAGGAGTTTCTATTATATTAAGGGGGCACATCACTTCTAGGAAGCATGGGTGCCAGATTACACATGGCATAGGACCTAGATCAGCGTGTGATTACTCGCCTCCCTTCTAAGGAGGTTGTCCATGATGCCTTAGAGTTTCTGGATTGGCATCCATGCGCCACATGTGATGTCATTCTATAGGTTCACAGTCGGCCACTCTGCGTTCAGGATTGGACTGCCTCGTGTGATTTCGGACCACTATACTACTGGTATTAATCATGTCAGTTAAACACGTTCACCCATATCTCCCGTGTAGTTTTTGTACATGTCAACTTACGCCAGGTACTTAAAGTGCAAGTGCCTTCTCAAGGAATTGATAGCTTAGAACTTTGCATGCAGCATTAACACGATGTCTTGGTGTGACATAGCATAGAAACATGCACCAAGAAGAAATTATTTTCCCAATACTTGATGAAAACAAACTCATGCCATGTAACTTTGGAGAGAAATGCGTTCTTTGCAGTGATCGCAGGCCTTATAGGTCAGTAAATAGTAAAGGCAACCGGCGAACAACGTTGGCACTTATCATATGCACAATCATGAAATCTCCTTGTCAGTGTTGTGGAGACGTCCTCATGTGTTTTTCCTCAAAGAACTTTGTTTAATCCATTGTACAGAGTTCTAATGTAATGCACACATGATCTTTAAGAAAACATTGGTGTGTAATGTTCATTAAAACATTAAGAACAATACACCATCACTTACCATGGGTACATATGGAGATGTGACAGTTAGGTAAGGAGATCTGATCATACGTGGTAAAATATAAATGATATGTCAGGACAGAGGGCTACACTGGAAATGAATGCAGAGAATTTCAAGGAATTTTGCAAATGATCCAGTGGGAATCATCTACATATAACCCCTAAATTAGACACTTAGGGACTTTGCGGCTCAAGGGGTGACCACAGCTCCCACACTCTCGGATAGAAGGAAGGATGCGGAGTGGGAATTTGAGGGCCTAACATCCAGCACATGGTTGCCGGGTCTATTAGATCTGGAAACCATGACGACACTCATCCTTTATGCCAGACTAGGCACGTTGCACAGCCGTAGGGTTCATGGGTGGGGCCATTGGGTCCAGGACCGGGCCCTTGGTGAGGTGTCCGTTAGTACCAGCGGACACATGGCACAACTCTGGCACAACTCTGGCACAACTCTGGCTTAACTCTGGCACAACTATTGCACAACTCTGGCACAACTCTGGCACAATTCTGGCACAACTCTGGCACAACTCTGGCTCAACTCTGCCACAACTCTGGCACAACTCTGGCACAACTCTGGCACAACTCTGGCACAGCTCTGGCACAACTCTGGCAAAACTCTGGCATGACTCTTGCACAACCATGGCACAAACCTGGCACAGCTCTGGCATGACACTGGAACCAATCTGGTACAACTCTGGCACAACTATGGTATCCATGATGTTCATGCGTTCGATTTGCACATGTAAGGATGTCACCTATACTTCATTTTGTACCGTGCGACGAGATCCTGTAGCATGGCGCAACATAGGGGTATGTCCCGGTTCACTTTACGCAGGTTCAGGACGGAAACCAAAGCCCCAATAGTCCGGAAAAGTGTACCCATGTGACAATCCCATTCTCTTTACGCATCATACATGTATGTCGTAAATCGCATGACAAGATTAAACTGCCGCGAATGGACTGACACCTTCAATGCACTGACTGCAAAACCAAGCGAGGTTCCCATACCATGTGCGGTGTGCCGAAGTTCTATAGGGTAAATTCAGTCTGTTATCGAGTAAGATGGCCATCAATCGTCAATGCAATTTTCAATTGTTTTCATTGGTGAGTTCATGCGTCTTTGGCATTACAATACACGATGGCATGTCACTGCTCCTATAGCATTTATGAGCACGTTAAATGATGCTACCAAGCAGTTATGTTGTGTGGTTTACACCGCAAACTGGGGAGTAGATGCGTGGAAGCTTCCTAACGACACAGCCACCAACCAAGCATCAGTGCCTGGTCAGACGGTGACGACAGTCACAGGTCGTGCAAGATCTGTCCTAAAACCGGCCCAAGAACACTGTTTTGGCTGTAACATTGCGCAGACATGTCAGAACGCTACGCCGTCTGAACCTAGACGTTCAGGATCACAAGACAAATGCTACAACTGGTCACAAGCATACATCCAGCATCAAATGGTGGACACACAATGCAAAACATACAAATCGGGCCCATGGCTAGTCCACCAAAAAACTCTTGTGTGCTGCAGAAAAACCTGCAAGAGTTCCCGGACAGTGTCCGGAGCTGTGGAACGGTCTTCGGTCAGCTCCAAGCTGGTAGTCCACCACCAGATGCCACACCGGTACCACCAGGATCCGCATCACGGATATGCACGAGTATGGACACGGCCAAGTGGTCACAGTAAACTGTACAGGTCGACAGGAACGTCACAAATCACAACACTCCCCCATGACCCGATGGTACGCATGTCCATACACGTGCAACACTGAGACGAGTACAACAACGAGTGCAAAACAGATGTGACATGGACACACCCCACACTCAACCACCCTCAGGCAAGGGGCGAAGCCCAACAGAATGAATGGCCACCAGAAACTTTCCGCGAGCTAGTGCCTTCGTCAAGAAATCAGCACGCTGCATGTCAGTGCCAACCCATATGACGGAGATCACGTGTCGCTCTACCAGATCACACACAAAGTTATGCTAGACCGTAATGTGCTTCGTGCAAGCATGAAAGACACCAGAGTTCTCCACAATGACGAGAGCACTCTGGTTGTCGCAACGAAGCACAATGGCGGGTACTGACTGACCCAGCTCAAGGAACAGGCACTGCAGCCATACCGCCTCAGCAGTCCCTACACCCAGAGCAACGTACTCTGCCTCTGATGAGCTACATGCAATGCAGCCCTGCTTCCCGCTGCGCCAGGACAGAGCAGTTCCACCGAGCAGGAACACGTAACCGGAGCGGCTGCGTCCATCTGGGCTCCAGGCCCAGTCGCTGTCAGTGTAGCCATCAAGGACCACTGAACACTGCCGGTGAAAGCAGAGTCCGAGGTACGGTGTGAAGACCACATGCCGCACCACTTGCACAGCTGCGTGAAGGGCTCAAGCACATGGAGCCTGCGAAAATTGAGCGAGGAGGTTGACGGCAAAAGCGATGTCAGGACGTGTGGTAGTGGCCGGGTACATCAGAGATCCGATGAGACGGAGGTTCACTGTCTCCCCCAGGTGTGTGGAATCGTCCACCTTCAGGGCATCCTGCCCATCGGGCGTGAGAGGTGTGGAAGCGGTGGGTACTATGCCAAGGAGGTCGTTGAAGTGCTCTCCCACAACTCGTGCTTACCGGGCCTGATGCAGTAGTAGCGTCCGACGTCTGCGATCTCGCACAATCTACATGCCAAGAAACACTGTTGTAGGACCAAGGTCCTTCATCCTGTGGGCATTCTGGAGGACAGCCTTGGCCTCCTTCACGCCCTCCAGTGAAGGAGACGCAATCAGAAGGTCATCGACATAGACAAGGATGGCGGTGAACCGCTCAGGTGTCCGTTGGATGAAGAGAGAGGATCCTGCCTCGCTCTGTACATATCCCACACGAGTCAGGGTGCCAGTGATCTCCTGGTTCCAACACTGAGGAGACTGTTTGAGGCCGTACAAGGACTTGTGCACGTGCCAGACCTTGGCACCGTCCTCAAAGCCCGGTGGCTAAGCCACGTAAATCTCCTCATCCAGAGAGCCATGGAGGAACGCATTGTTCACATCCATCTGGTGCAGTTCCCAGTCATGCTGAGCCACTACACCGAAAAGAGCTCGAACTGAGGTCATGCGGCCAACAGGGGTAAAGGTGTCAGTGTAATCAATGCCCTCAATCTGAGATTAACTTGATGACCAAGCGAGCCTTGTGACGTTCCAGTGAGCCATCCGGCTTCACTTTCTTGCAAAAGTCCCACTTGACCTGAATAGCCTTCCTTACAGGTGGAAGGTCGACAAGCTCATAGACTCCGTGCTCTCGGATGGCGCAAAGCTCATCCTCACAGGCAGCACGCCAAGCATCAGCATCCTATGATGAGGGAGTTTCTCTCAGTGTGCACGGGTCAGGCGCCATTGAGGGAGAGCTCTGCATGGCAAGAGCATACGCCTTTGTGCTAGGTCTGATGACCACAAGATCAACTACTGCATCACAAGCGATATGAAACTTGCAAGTGACGAGATCGTGCCCTACAGGGCACGCTGGATGTACCTCTGGTTGCTCATTGCGGACACTCAGGCCTAGGGCCTTTGTGCCGGGATCACCACTCGCGATGCTGCGAGTGGAGCGCCTGGGTGCGGGACCGGACACTGACTGAGCTCCGGAGTCCAATGGTCGAAGACGACCGCCAGGCTCACGGGAGTAACCTGGGCTCGAGGGGCGTACCTCAGGCTCAGGGATAGGCACAACCACAGCTGGTGAAGGCTGAGGCAAAGTAGCTGGTGATGCCGTGCGAGGAGATGTATGTGTGGGAGACACGGGAGTGGATGTGACAGCAGGAGCAGGTGCGGCTGAACCACACACAGAGACAGGAGTGCCAGCGGACACAGGTACGGTCGCAGGAGTGGGCACGGGTACAAGATCATGGGTACCTGTGGGTTGGAAGGTAAAAGGGTAGAAGCTGGCTGTGTGGGCGAGGTCTCTAGACCGACGGCGATGATCACTGGGTCATCAAGAGCCGGAGACTGAGAAGTTAAGGGGGCTCGAATGGACACATCAGCCTGGCGAGAGGTGCTCGCACGCGTAGACTCCCCCATCCGTCAAGAACTCTCACATGTAGGAACATGCGTGGCGGATTGCGATGTGATCGATGTCAGGTCACGGTAGGTGAGGGACTCAAAGAAGAGCGCATCGCGTGACTCAACGATGCGACGACGAGTGGGATCCCAGAAACGCCAGGCCTTCGACTGTGGGGGGATGCCTACGAAGGCACACAAGCAACCCCGCGGTGATACCTTGGCCCCTGTTGGTCCTCGGTGTACCACACAGAAGCCAAGGATCCCTAGACTCAAGCAAGGCGAAGGTCAACATGGTAGCTGAACCAAAGCTCAAACGGTGTGACGTGGTCCGGAAGAGGACCGTCCAGGAGGCGGTTCCAGACCCAAGTCATGTAGGTGAATCCCTCAAAAGCGAAGGACTCCGGGAAACTGCACTTAGACCGCATAGCGCAAACCACATCCTCCATGGTGTTGTTCCAGCGCTCAGAAACACCATTCTGCTGAGGAGTAGTAGGAGCAGAGACCTGGTGAAAGATCCCGTGCTCGGCAAAGAAGCCGTCCATCTCGCCAAGAAACTCACCGCCACGATCCGAGCGGAAGGTATTCAGCGTGTGACGGGACTGAAGCTCAGCCATCACTAGTTAGAAGCGAACCGCGAGAGCGACATCACTCTTCTGGCACAGGCTGTAGATCCACCGCATCTGGGTGAATTCATCAGTCAGGGTTAGGACATATCGGCCCCGATCGGACAGAGAATCGACGGGAAGAGGACCAAGGTGGTCAGAATGGACTAACTCGAGAGGGCGAAGTGTGCGAGAACGGGAGTCAGGGTTGGTGCAACGATGCATCTTACCCTAAGCATAGAAGAGACAGTCGGTCTTGGGCGGCTTCTTGAAAGAAGCCGCATCAAGACCGAGGGCGGGCTGTGTCCGAATGAGCTTCGACACAATGTCGGAGCCTACATGACACGCACAGTGATGAAGCAATCGCTGGTGCTCATGAGACAGAACACCAATGACAAGAACACGAGCTAAAGGGGAAGGGGAGCAAGGAGGAGAGTTCCGAGAGACATGATACAAGTCATTCACAACAGAGGCACGAAGGACGATGCTATGAGTGTCTATAGCAGTCACAGTCGTGTAATTTGCAGTGTGCTCCACAGATAGTCAGATCAGTGTGAAAACACGTATAGAAAGCAAACCGAGCTCAAGATGAGGCACAAACAACACCTCGGAAAGATATAGGGGGCAGACAGACTGTCGAAAAAAATGAGCCCAACACCCTGGACTAGCAAGGACTGACCAGAGCCTATGTGAACGGAACAAACAGACGCGACAGGGCCGAGAACAATGAAGTCGCTACGACGACAGGTCATGTGATGAGTGGCACCGGAATCGATGATCCAAGTGCCACCGGAATCACGACTGGAGGACGTCACTGTACAACGAGCAATGGAACGCTCGGCATCAGAAGGACGCTGGGCAATCGGTGGGGAGGAACGACGAAGGGCACAAAGGTGGGAATCATGAATCCAATCAGTAATGTCAGGCCCATCGTCATCACATGCTGACTGTGCCCCCCCACACGAGTCATCCCGAGCCAAAAGAACAGACAGACAGAGAGTCTGTGGACCACCCAGCTGTGACAACACACTCGCACCTCCCTGAAAGCGAAGCGCTAGAAGGTGTCGGAGCTCGACGATAGTGCAGTCGCGTGGGTCCGGGTCGCCGCTGCTCGCCGGTGGTGAAGCGGGAACCACTGTAGTCGTGGTCACCGTGCACCCGAAGGATGTGTTGTTGGACGTAGAACAGAGTGCGTGTGCAGCATGAAGCCCGCGAGAAATCCGTGCCTAGTCGAGCGGCTGCTGGCACTAGGTGTAGCGATGGGTGTCTCCATAGTTGTAGTAGTGAACAGAGCGTCAACTACTACTACCTGATGTCGGCTACTACTGTGACTGCTGCTGACCCAAGCCGCGCTTCCCCTTCTTCTTCCCTTGTGCTGCTTCCGCGACACCCTGTGCCTAAGTTAGTGTAAGCGAGGTGGATGAGGAAGAGGAAGATGAGGACGTGACGGAACATGGAGAGGAGGACTACAGGAGGGGCGTCGGTGGTGATGCGACGACTGCTGCAGTAAGGGGAGTCTCCTGATGGGCCACGACTGTCTCACGGGCGGAAGTCACGTAGAGGAAGAGCTAGTGCGCCCAGGGAAGAAGCTACAGTGAGGCCAAAAAAGGCTCAAGCACAAGGTCATTGTACCTCGTGAAGATGTCTGTGTGCTCAAGGCGAACTCCGAGCATGAACGTGCAGAGCGCCCACAGCTGTATACCACTTGAGGTCCCGAGGCGTGTGTACATGTGCATGGCGCGTCGCCAGTAGTCGGCTGCAGAATCGGCAGGCCTCTGACGAAGGGAGTGTAAGGCACGAATGTGCGCGGCACGGGTGGCATGCATCTCTGCAGCCAGCAGGGATAATGCCAGGTCCCAGCCCCCGCAAGATCGGCGCCGGTGCCTGTGCCGGCCTCGCCAAGGAATGAGCGAAAGTGGACGACGGTCTCGCGCGGCATGGCGTAAAGGAGCCCGCGCATCGTCCTAGCTGCTGTCCGTACCTGTGCTCGGTCTGTAGTCTGATATGGACTGTGGTAGTAGGGCCACACTCCCTCTGAAGTGGCCCAAACCTGGAAAGGATCTCCCAGGAGTCAAAGCCGTCCTCGCTGGCATACCGTGGAGGTGGTGTCTCGAAGTCCTTGGGTTGCCGCTCTGTAGGGAGAGCAACCCCAGGCTGAGGAGGACGAGGGTCGGGGAAGACACCTGGAAGAGGGAAGTCACTAGGGTGGAGGTCAGGCGACGAGCGAATCTCGGGAAACCGAGATGTGTGTGGGGGTCAAGAGCTCGTCTGCAGATGGCGGAGACGCTCCTGAAGCACACGAATCTCACGATCGGGGGAGTCGCTCTCCATGTCTGGCATATCTAGATCCTCATCCCAAGGATCAAGAGGTGGCGGGTCAGATCCAGCTCCTGTCTCCGGTGCTGGGGCTGACTGCTGCGTAGAGGGTGCGACACCGGCAGCTCCCTCGGAGGTCTGCCGTGGGACTATGGACTAGGCACAAAGAAGCTCAGTGAGTGTACGGATGGCATCAGTCTGCTCCAGCTGTAGGCGACGCATCTCGTCCTACTGGCTCCGCAGGTTCTCAATGGCCTGCGAGCGTGGGCTCATGACCCCAGAGGAGGAAGAAGAGGGATCAAGTATCCTCTTTCCCTTATCATTGAACGGAGCCATGTCACTACTCATTATAGGCCGAGATGTCAACTTGGTTGGAGTGCAGAAATGTCAGTGTTTCTCGAGGATTTGAAACACTGGAAACTTTGGACTCTTCGACCAAAAAATTGATTAAGTGCGGACGTCACCAGCTGGTTGCCAATGTCAGCATGAACTGATGACATTAGCAAGGAAAAATGCTGATGTCAGCTTTCCCCTCCGTTCTTTTTGAAAAACCCTCGCGGTTGTTGCCCCACTGCGTAGGGGGGGTTGCTCCGCAGCATCCGCACGGAAGCTGCGCGGAAGCTCCGCAGTAGCTTGTGCACGGCTGCTACTGCTACGGCGCCGACACCTACAGCAGCAGTCGTGTGGCTATTGTTGCTACTTACGCAGCTGTGGCAGCAGCTGCGCGCTGCTGCTGTACTGTAGTGTGGCTGCGTGCTACAGCTGCAAGTGGTGAGCGTAGCTGCTATTGCGCGCTAGTGCCGCCGTGCGCTGCTGCTACGCTACAACTCTGCTACGCTCCTACTCTACTACGCTGCTGTTGCTGCTGCTGCTGCACACTACGGCTGCCCGTAGTCGTCGCCGCCGCCGCTACGCAGCGCTGTACGCGCCGCTTCTGCTGCGTTCCTCTTCTACTGCGTGCTGCAGCTACTGCGTGCTACTGCTGCCACAGGCTACGGTTGCTGCTGCCACCCACAAATTGCCACCGCTGTGGCCTGCTGCCGCTGCTGCTGATGCCAATGCCAACAGCTGCTTGTGGTTGCCGGCTTATGCGGATGTAACCTGCTGCCGGTCGACGGCTGCTGCTGATGCGCTCTCACATGGGTGACGTCTCTGGCAATCGGGTGTCGTCGACGGGTCCCTGTGGATCGGCAACAACGGTGATGCTCACTGCTGCTGCTGCTCTGCTTCGTCTCTGCTGCGCAGCTCGGCGAGAAGTGTCTCACCGCTCTGATACCAAGAGTAGATGCATGGAAGCTTCCTAACGACACAGCCGCCGACCAGGCGTCAGTGCTTGGTCAGACGGTGACGACAGTCATAGGTCGTGCACACAACGGCAAGGGTCTAGCTAGGAGACACAAGGCAAAGTGTCAGGATGCTTCAAGAGCATTTGCAGAGAGAAATGACAAATGACAAGTCCATGGCATAAGTACCTGACGCGGCGCACGGCGGGTGTCGCACGCGACAGTGCACGATCTGTCCTGAAACCGGCCCAAAAACAGTGTTTTGGCCTTTTCTTTGCGCAGACAAGTCAGAACGCTACGGCGTCCAAACCTAGACATGCAGGATCACAAGCCGGACGCTACGACTGGTCACATGCATACATCCAACATCAAACGGTGGACACACAATACAAAACATGCACACGACGGGCCTTTGGAGTGTCCCGACACTTCTCCAGTATGTACGACAGCGCCGGCGAGACGCCGTCGATGCGTTCCGGTAGCCCTGTGGGCTTGTCGGGAGCTGGGAGAGTTTTCTCGGTGGGTTGAGACCCGCGCACCTGGTGGACTATACCGGTGCGACGAGGAGACCCGGTGGCTGTACTAGCGCTTCCGATGTTCGGAAAGCCGTGTGTGATGTCTGGACGTTGATTCTGAGATTTTCTGGCACTACTCCTATTTTCTCGGTGGTCGAGACCCGGGCACTCGGAGAGCTGTTCCGGTGCCTCGAGGAGACCACCGTTATTGTTATCGTGGTGTACGTAGTGTGTTCTCCCCGCTGAATCGTTTGGGCTCAGCGGGGGTGACGGGGCCGGGTGCGGCTAGCTGCCGGTGCCCCTACTTAAGCCTGCTAGGGGCTCATTTGTGCTCTCTCCTTGTTCTTTCTATTCAGCATTCCAGACTTTGCCAAATTCTTGCCGTCTTGCATCGCACTCACACACAGAGCTCATGTTCATTTTTGCATGGGCCTGCATGCCCCAACTTATTTCCAATTTGGTATCAGAGCACAGGGGGGTATGTGAGTAGCAGAAGGAGCAGCAGTGGGCGGAAGGCAAAGAGAACGCGTCACGTGGCACCACGCCAGCAGCAGCGTGAGGGAGTGCAAAGTGACTGCACGTGAACGCCACAAGGACGGTGAGCTACACACAGCAGCACTAGCAACTGCGATGGCAACAACAAAAGCAGCAGCAGTAGTAGCCACTGTAGCAGCGGCGGCACCAGTAGCAGCCAGTGCAGTTGCGGCACAGCAGCAGCAGCAAGAGCAGCTGAAGCAGCGCATCAGTCGGTGCAGCAGCGATGTCACTAGCAGCAGCACATAGCAGCAGCAGCAGCAGCCACTGCAACGGCGGCGGCAGCAGCAGCAGCGTGCAGTAGCGAGTAGCATTAGTGGCAGCAGCAAGTGGCAGCCGTGGCAGCAGCAAGCAGTAGCAGCAGCTGTTGCGTAGTTTAGCAGTAGTAGTAGTGGAATCAGCAGCAGCAGCAGTGGCGGCAGCATCGAGCAGCAGCAGCAGTGGCGGAAGTAGCAGCAGCAACCGCAGCAGTTGCACCCGCCTCTGCAGCTGCTACTGTAGGAGGGCCTCGCAGCCGTCCTGTGAGGGCCCCCGCCCCCTCGGAGGGGCCCCCTCGAACCCCATCAGGGGGCCTCTCCGAGGAGGGGCTCCGTCGGCCCCTTTCGCCCCCCCTCCCCTCCTCTCGAGGGGGCCCTCGGAGGGCCCTGTCGAGCCCTCCGAGGGGCCCCTTGGAGGGGCCTGTCGGCTCCGTCGGCCGACGGATGGAGGGAGGGGTGGACCCCCCCACCCCTCGCCTCCTCACTCACTCGCTCGCTCGCTCACTTTGCTCGCTCGTTTTCTTTTGCGAGCAAGCGAGGAGCAAAGAGGGGGGGACGACCTGACATCGCCCCCTCGGTTTTTTTTATTCCCCCCCCAATCCTGACCTGCCCCCTTTCTAGGGGGAAATCTAGAACCCGGTGATGGTCAAACCCGGGGTGAGCAGAAAGAGAAAAAAAAGAGGGACAAAAAAAAGAGGGGGAGATAGAGAATAAAAAGGTGGCGGGTGAGGGCAACGAAGAAAAATAAGGAAAAAAAGGGGGGGTGGCCGAGGGCAAGGAAAAAAAACAGCAAAGAAAAAAATGATAATCTTCCAATGAGCACCGCCGCAGCACTAACAGCTTTCATAGCCGCAATAACAGCATCAGGCGGTGGAGTGTCGACGACTACATAGTGAGGCGGCTACGCGAGAGCTTGCAGTTTCGCCTTCTCAGCCGACAGCTGACTGTCATCGACAGTGATCTCTGTTTCGAGACGCGTCCTGGACCGGCGTCTTCTTGGGGCCTGTGGATTGGTGCACGCACTTCACCCTGTAGGATCGACGGCGGATTCGAGTCTTACCATCTCCGAGAGCTAGGTCTTCTACCGCTTGGAGCAGCCGCCACACCTGCAGCCGCCACCCCTTCTCGTCTTGAAGCAGTCTTCGCTCTATTCGTGGCAGCAACATTAGTGGCCGCAGTTAGTCAGACGGTAGTCTCCGGGCGTGCTGTGGTGGTACAGCTCGTCCCGTCTGGTCACGTTTGCTGACCCAGACGCCGTGACCTCCAGGAGTGACAGTACCTACTGGCCTCATTCTCTCCCGTGGCTTGGTGTTTACCACCGGGAGTAGGTTTCCTCGGTACCTATCCATCGTCTGGCGCACGAGATGAGTGCGCGGATATCTGAGCAGGCGCCCTACGCGTTCGCCTGTTACTACTGTGGTGATGGACGTCATGGTTGGTGTCGCTATTGGACGCGCCCTCCCGGCTGGCATCCACCTTGGCTACAGCCTCGGCCGAGCCTGCGTCCTCCACAGCATTGGTAGATCCCCCAGGTGGACCTCTGGCGAGCATATTCGCTGAGATCCACGGCCTTCGGCAGACGGTGCAGCGGCTTTGTGACCTCGTCGTCACTGAGCGTGCTTCTGCTACTCGTTTGTCGACGGCTTCCTTGATCACATCTCCTCCATCCTCTCCTCCTTTCTCATCCGATGGTGTACCTTCAGTTCCACCTGCCAGCGAGTCTCAGGCTGCCACCATCCTTTCGATCCTCCACTCTGCTGCGACCACGACGCCATCTCGCGGTGACATGTCTTCATGTATTCGTTCCAGTCGAGTGACCCCGCGTCGTCGGCGTCAGCACTCCGCACGTCGTGCTCGTGAAGATTTTATACATCCTCCACCTCCTCGGCCTCCATTGCTGCACTTGTCGAGGGGGAGTGTGGTCACCGCGCAATGCCTCATGTGACCGTAGCGACAGGATCCGCACTCGCACCGGACCGTGGTGCCCGAGCGTCAGCTCAGGCAGACTCATATGATACGGTGACAACACATGGCGTGGAGTCCGATCTCGACATGGCGTTCATGGTGGAGACTTCCGTGTCATCGAGCTCGACTTCCACGTCCAGGCTGAATCCAGATCTTCCGCAGCAGCAGGTTACATCAGGAGGAGCGCAGACACGGCGTCCATGGGCGGTGCCACTCGCGGCTCTGTCCGATGGAGGCCCAGCGGCGGCATGGGAGTCCCGTATGGATCGGGATGCGTCTGCCGGAGTTTTGGGAGAGTGTCTACAGCAGGCTCACACCAGTCCGGAGGTTGCAAGGCTTGAGACATGTATGTCATCGAGTTCGACATCTACGCTGGGACAGGAGCCGGACGTTCTACAGCAGCAGGTTGCATCAGGAGTGCAGGTGCCGTGTGCTTGGGCGGTGCCACTCGCGACTCCGACTTGTGGCGGCCTGGCAGTGGCACAGGACTATTGTGCGGATCGATGTGCTCCACACGGATCTCCGTGGGCGTTGGCGTACGAGATTCACACCAGTACGACAGCAGTCGTAGTGCATGAGCAGAGTCGGCCAGTTGGTCTTTTGGAGGTTGAGGCATTCTTGAGAGCAGCAGTTCTGAGAGACGTCGTTGGGACATATGCTACAGCAGACACAGCAGGCTCCACTGTCTCATCTGCGGTACATGAGGACTAGCTTCAGCGTGAGGAGTCCTCCATGTTCCTACAGTCTCCGGGTTCCCGTACCCACGACGGAGCAGCGACATACATGACGGAGTCAGATGATAGTCTTTACTCTATCATCGAGCAGGTGGCAGCGACCAGCCTTCCCGGCGAGACCCTACGTGAGCGCCAGTTACGCTTGTTGGTCGCCTTGACGGGCGTTTTCGGGCCGAAGTCCTAGACACCTGTGTCCACGGTGGCAGTTGAGGACAGTGGAGCAGATCCCTACACGCAGATGGAGTCACCTCGTCAGCAGGAGCTGAGTTCTGCCCCTTCGTGTTCACCTGCTGGTGACCTTGCTGATCACATAGACGCTGAGAGTGGCAGTACCTGCACGGATGACATTTCTACATGCTCCACGGACTCTGATGACTCATCCTTCTCCTTCTCTCTCGGCATGCGACCGCTCACTCCTCGTGTGACGGACACGAGTTGTGATGTGGATGCGACACCTACAGCTACATTTGATGTTCCAGCGTCTCAGCACATTTCGAGCTTGGTTGACCCCCAGGAGGATGTAGCAGCACCAGTTCCATCGTCTTCAGCAGCAGAGATAGACATTGCACTGTACTCACGAGTTGTGCAGTCTGCATATGCAGCATCCAGTGAGGCAGAGTTTATCCTACACCAGGTCGATATGGGCCACCTCGACATGTCCGAGGCAGATTATGCTGATTTGCACGAGCGTATAGTCATGCTACAGCGGGCGATGATGGCAGCGCGTGAGCGATTTTCAGAAGAGGGGAGCATCACTGCTATCGGTACGATCCTTCCGCCAGCAGCATCTAGCACACCCATACTCAGGGAGGATCTTTTACCAGCTCCGAGTATGACGTCCGTTGGAGACACTGTCACAGGAGAGGTGAGCGTGCCTTCGGCTTCCGCCATCCTGGCTCTTGTCGACCCCATTATCGCTCCTCCTTCTTCTTCTACTACCATCACGCACCTTCATCCACCCGACTCACCTGCCCCATCATCATCTTCATCCACGAGTGGTGATCCGGTTCGTCGCTCCAGCTCTCCTCTTCCGGCGGTATACCCCTGTGCCTCAGGGTGCTCTATCCCGCCTCGGAGGCCAGCTCCGCCACTTCATCCACGCTTGCGTGCTGCTCGCCCATTCCCTTTCCTTCGTCGTACACAGATGCATCGCGGTAGAGCAGCGAGACGAGAGACTGTGAGTTGGAACCCTTGGCAGTCACGCGAGGACTGGTACACCCCAGGTGATGCAGCTGCGACGTGAGGAGTCGTAGCCAGAGACACCACTTCGTTTTTTAGGGAGGGAGTCGACTCGCAGGTGACAGGGGGAGCTATCTCTACATGATGGATACACCACATGACTCATCGCCCATGATCTGTTCAGCTACGACATGAGCATCTCCATCGAGGACATTGCTACCAGGTTCATCTGCCCAGGGGGAGTGTTGTGTGGACCTCGACCTGACACGACGTCATGGAAGATGCATGGCGAGGTCCATGCTCTGTTGTGAGCATCTACAGCTTCCCGCATGTGGCTCATGCTACGTGCCTGCACAACTGCATGTAGATGGTAGCACCCTCTTGGTCGAGACCCGGACACTTGGTGCGTTGTACCAGTGTCACGAGGAGACCATGTGATCGTGTGTCTTGGTGTGTTGCTATACTGTGTGTGGCATGTGCATGCGAGCTCTTGGTCGAGACCCGGACACGTGGTGCGTTGCACCCGTGTTACGAGGAGATCCTTCCATGATCCTGTGTTTGGATGATGATACTATTGTGTTGGATTGCCCGTAGCGGTCGAGACCCGGGCCCTGGTACCGCTAGTGCCACGAGGAGACCATCTTGTCGTCTGACATGTGTATGATGTGCATTACACTGGTTTGTGTGCGTGTGCATCACTCCTCTCATGGTCGAGACCCAGACACTTGGTGGGCTGTGCCAATGTCCAGGGAGACCCTAGATGGATAGCAGATGTGTGTGTATGTGTGTGTGTGTGTGTGTGTGTGTGTGTGTGTGTGTGTGTGTGTGTGTGTGTGTGTGTGTGTGTGTGTGTGTGTGTGTGTGTGTGT
>SZWC01029679.1:10607-25740 GCA_023375785.1 Penium margaritaceum | reverse complement strand
TACTGCTTTCACTGATGCCTGTTGGGAACGTCTGCTACCAAAGGAGCTCTTCTCCCTTCCCAGATCATTGTTTTTTAGACCCTCCTGTCCTTTTAATTTTTCCCCTTCTTACGCTTCCTCTGCTACCCGATGCGTAACTGACAAAGGACAACACAGATGGGGAAGGCTGGAGCAGAGCTACCGATTAAGCTCTCAGCCTTGCTGCAGTTTTTTTATGGTGGTGACCTGACTTTCTATTGCCGCCACGTTGTTTATTCCACTGACTGTATTCAGGTATGCTCAGAGATATAATGATCTTGTCTCTGAAGTACTCATACTTGTGGCTCGTTTTGAGAGCTTGATGAGCTGGAGGTACAACGCCAATGTGTGTGGTGCTTTCCACACACGTATGTTGCTCTTGTTGGCCTCGGAGCTCTTGCACAACAATCTTCTGCGAACACACTCTGCTTGAATTCTTGGATATGCTTCCTCTGATTGCCTTATGGAGGACACTGTCTAGTGACCCTACTGCTTGGGCCACATTGTCCTCCAGGCATTGATAAGCTTTGCTTTGTGTGGTTGATGGAGGGACGCGCACAGAGCACCGTTCAGATTGTGCCATGGGTGGTACTATCAAGGCAATTTGTGGCTGTCAAACCACAAACGACCGTGGCTTCTCTCCTTGTTCTCGTGCAGAAGGCTGCAATTGTGGAGGTATAGAAGATTACACGATGAGAGGAGTGCTTGCTTTAGGCAGATGTGCAGACGATGCGTGTGAGTTTTGTTGCGACTGCATGTGTTGTTGTTATTGTGTTGGTGCTAAAACTGCTATTGAAGTTGTGAAATTTGAGCATCTTAAGTTGCATGTGACAGTTGCAACTGTTGTGTCTGTGATGCTCGAGCTAAATGGGCAAGCTGCTCCTGCTGATGAAGGAGCTCTTGAGATGCAATCTGGTTCCTCATCGCCTCCTCTGCCAAGCATTGCGCCTCCACTGCTTGGTGTTGAACGTGGTCTGTGACACATCGCCTTTGCTCTTGGCCCATGTGCATGCAAGCCATGTTAGAAGGATTGTTCATCAGGTGTAGGAGAGGTTGACTTAGCGTTCTCCTCTTCCATGTTGCTCTTTCTTGTTTTGTAGGTGGAATGCCACCCACACACGTGAAGTTGAGTCACCTCTGGCTCTGGCTTAATGCTTGTACAGGGTTGGTGGATAACGTCTCCACCACCAACATAGGCCGGTGCCACTGATGCATGCTCAAGTGCTTGTTGTATTGTTGTTTGTTGAAGTGTGGATAATGCTTCCTCAGCCAAGCACCTTGGTGCTTTAGTACTTTGTGCTAGCTCTTTGAACTGTGTGGTTGAGTGCCACGTGTACCGTCTACACTACATTTCATGAGGGGAGACAAACGTTGTCTTCCCTCCATGCTTGAGCTGCTACTGTTTTCTTTAGTGGCAGCACAATCCTGATGCTCTAATACCATGTTGATATTTGGGGAGTTGGCGGTGACAAAGTCACTACATGCTCTAGTGCAGCAAGGGGGTCCATGCTGCTTTAGGATCTTTTATTCCCAGCAAGCATCCCTTCTACACTTGGTTGAGAAACTAACGGGAGTAAAAGTATGGAGTTATATCTTGTCAAAAGTATAGGTATTGAACAAGGAAAAAAATCATTACAAATAGCTCAGCTCCGCGCTCTGACATAACTCTTGGCCCTAAATCGTGGCGCAATGCCTTGCTAGGCTGTCAAGGCTGTCAAAGCAAGGATCTCGGCATAGCCACCGTTGCAATAGTGAAAGGCCTTCAGGATGTCAGGGTGTCCGAATCCTAGGCTGGCAGGCTTTGCCAGGCTTACAGGGGTCTTGAAGGGATTGATCTCCTCCCAGGTTGGCAGAGTTTGCCAGGCTTATAGGGATCTTGGAGGGATCAGCAGCATCGTCCTCCACCCAGGCTGGCATGCAAGTGCCGGCTTACAAGGTTCTTGGAGGGACCTCCGATAGCTTCTTCAAGAACTGTGGTGCTAAGGCATGGAGCCTTGCACGTGGTGTTGACTATTGTACTGGAGATACTGGAGGTGATGAATGTGGAGATGATACTGGTGATGCTGGGATACTGAGAAGTGAAAGGACCATCGCCTTTTACACTTGAGGTCCTGGCAAGTTGACCACCTAAACAAGAAGCTTCATTGAGGTAGTTCAGGCCTGATGCCACCTTTGCCTTACTTTAGAGAAGCTTCCATCCAGTGGAAGCTTCCTTCAATTCTGGGCTCTTGGTGGTACCTATGGTGCTCTAGGGGGAAGCTTCCTCCTTGAGGAAGCTTCATTAGGTCTTCATGTGAAACTTCATCTGAAGGTTGCTTGCTCATCAGGGCTTCCTCCCAGGAGCATTGATGTTACTATGCTGCAACGTCAGGCCCATCGATCAGGATCCACCTGAAGCTTACACCAGATCGACCTATGAAGATTCAAGGGTCGGGGCTTCATGCATGGTTGAGGTCATGCTGTGCAGGCCTCTTGTTCAGGCTGCATGCTGCCTGTCCAGTCATGAGAAGCGCCTCTTGACCTGAGTGCCTTTGCAACACTATGCAGATGTGTGCTACCAGAAGCATGCATTCTCATCGTGCACATAGTTTTCCGCAAAGCACCTTTTACACCCTTTTAGGCTGCTCTCCAGAGAAAATCTAAAATTTCTCCATCAAGAATCTTAGCCGAGTCACACCCAGTTGATTCACGGAAAATTCCATAAAACCTTCTTAGGGTCTCCGATTAGAGTGCCGTCTGCTCCAAACTGAAATAGAAGATCAGCACAGTTATCCCTCACTCCAACATCATTAAATTTGATTTTTGAGATCTTAGAAACTGAGTGATTGTTAGATTCGCTCACATGTTTTTTGTCCAATAATTTAGTTATTCTTGTGCATTCGTCGAAATCTGCACCTTGATCCTTGAATTTGGTGAATGCTAGTGATCTGTCCGCTTTGCCGAGCTTCACCTCGGCCCTTCCTTTTTTGAACTCCGTGCTCACCCTGCTCGTGTAGTTAGATCATCCACGTCCGGCTGACACGACTGAACTTCGTCTTGGTTTGGGCCGAACCTCAAAGAAGTGCATGGTCTTATGGCCTATATCATCAGTGTCAGCGACTTGTAGGTGATTTGAGGTGAATTACAGGACATGCACTGTGTTTCCTTTGTTGGAAATTTACTTATCAGACTTGAAGATACATGTCTGCATACCTCGCGGGAATAGCAAAGACAGGGTTTTTAACATAAATATGAAATCCTTGTTCCTTCTCCACTTTTGAACACAAAACTACCATACATCAATGAATTTTTGAATTCAACAATTAGGGTTAAAATTTATTCATGATTGCAAAAATAATCACCCAAAAATTAATGTTTTCAAAACTGACGACCCCCAAAAATGGAAATTATGAGCCAGATAATAACCTTTCAGTTCGCTAACATCTGAACGTGTGTGTGCATTGTATGTCACAACGCTTTCTTCACAAGAACGAGATTAATGGTGGAGAACCATGACTCTTAACTTATGCAGAATTATTTTGGAAAAATGAGGTGAGTGTCCTTGATATAGCTCATGGAGCCATTAAAGTCTTTTAAGAGAGGTGAAAATCACAGGAAACCAGTGAATGTGCAGTAGAAGATGTTGCACCTTGTGGGCTACGTTCTTTACAAGAAACGATGGGAGACAATTTCTCTTAACCTGCACAAATGGCCATTGCATATCCAAGTCTCTTGTTATCATCCATTATGACCCCTTCTAAACATTGAGTGCACTCCATATGGTGACTGAAGTCCATGGGGACAGGGTAATTCATGCCCATTGAAATAGACCGTCATTGCAATATCTGTCTCCTAGCCTTCAATTATGCGATGGGACAACAAAGAAAATAAATGTATTATGGGCTTTTCTTTTGACATGGAGATCATGTTTGAAGAAAAGAATGAAGGTGCACGTGCCATTAACTACATTTCATCTAGGTCCCAAAATAGGATGGATGAAGAAATACAAAGAATGCCAACAACCAAGTTTTGTCCAAACATCCTTGATCTCCTTTATAACCGGGCCCTGGTCTAGAGAAAAACGTGTTAGATAGCAAGCTAGTTCGATCTTTTAGGCATAAACCAGCCTGCAAAAGCCTTACCTTGGCATGGATGGAGTGTCATGGATTTAGTCTCGCCACTGCAAACCCATCACAAACATACCATGTTTGTATGAATTGTATCAATGTATAATTCATACAAAAACAATCACACGGCTCTTTTTTTTTCTCACTTAATTAATCTTTAGAAAATGATATGGCTGAAACTTTATTATTGTAACGGCATGAGGCCGTCTTACAACTAAGTGTGGAAACAAAATGTAGGCCCTAAAAGTAGTCATCCAAAGAGGAGGTGTGGATTGTCGCTTCAGCCATTTTGGCTGAGACAAATCGTATACAAGTCGACGGGGTCGTCATATGGCATGGATGTAGAAGAATAATCATAAGCCTTTTTGTTCTACATAGTGTTGCCACACCGGAACAGGATCCTAGTGCCAGGCTAAGGATGGAGGAGTGACGTGATACAAGTTCCATCGCGACACATCACTAAGGGATATTATCCAAGCTAGAATCAAACCACACTCTTGCCCATGT
The DNA here is from genome assembly GCA_023375785.1 of Penium margaritaceum. Taxonomy (NCBI): domain Eukaryota; kingdom Viridiplantae; phylum Streptophyta; class Zygnematophyceae; order Desmidiales; family Peniaceae; genus Penium; species Penium margaritaceum. The sequence continues at coordinate 21,109 of SZWC01029679.1, read as the reverse complement.
TTTTTTCCAGGCTGTGCCTCCTCAAGACACGAGTCTGCAATTCAATGCCAGAATGGTTTGTACACTACATTCCTCTCCTTTGCTTCAAACTGTCCCGGTTCATCTCTACTCACAGAGGTTTGATCATTGCGTACTTCTCTGTGCAGATCATGCAACAAGAAGCGTAAACAAGATCACATGTGTGAACCCTTGTTGTCTGCAGCACTATTGCATCACGTTCACGCAGAATCAACCATGTATATGTGTAGTTTTTGTTGTTATGGCCATTCCGTGGCTCTTGCTAACATGAGATACATACAATCTTCATAATATATTTACAATTGTTCGTATCTTTATCAAAGACCAATCACAGGTATGTATTATTGACATGGTTGATTCCTTTTGGGATGTACATTGTCAGCAATATCTTGCCGGTTTGGAAGAGGGTTTATGGGATGGAGTTTCCCACATTCCGAGTGGTACGTGTTTAGCAAGCTCTTGTGGTGAAATCTCCATCCCCTTTGCAAGGTGTGTCCCTCTGACCAATTAGCTGGTCGTCCCGGTGAAAACCGTCCATGTTCTCAAAAACACCTGCGAGGACTTGGACCAACCAGGACCTTGTGTCTTTTGCATCTCTTCTATTCCTTGTCTTCATTTTCATTTGTTTCACCTTCCACTTCCACTCTATTGTGCTATAGTGGCAGTTTTTCTCATTCTATCACATTATTGTGCCATTTTGTGAGGACATACCCTTTTCCCACTAATAAAGATTACGTATTAATAAAAAAACCCAAAAATACAGTATGTGTTACAAATGTGTAGGAAGCTTGACCCACTGGGCCAAGGATGCAAACATTGAGGGTTTTTTACCCTTAATAAATATCTTCTACTACCCACAGAACAAAGCTCCATTCCAGCCACATGTTGCCCACCCTATGCCACATTCCTCCCAGTTTGGAATGGACACGCCCTGGATACCCGTAATGAGATGTGAGCCCCAAAAATCTGATACCAACATAGCAAACGGACAGGGCTTCAACCACTAGACCAAGAAATGGTGAATAATAGTCTTCGACCCTCAATCCATCTCAGGGTTCTAGTCCACAAGCCAAGGAATTGTTTGAGCCACGTGGCGCCGGCACAATGCTTTAGTTGAGCATCCTTTCCCCATTGGTAGTAAATACACAGCAGAAGCTATGTCGTGAGAACGACACAAATTTACATCCGATGTAATGAAAAAGCACAAGGGGCACAAGGAATAGGAAAATCGGTGCTTCAGCTTTATAAGGAAATTGTATGGAATCAAGGATTAACCACAAAATGCAGCAGTGGCCTCACGTCAAAGGAGGTACGAAAACAGGCACCATTGGTAGTTTTATCCAAAAACATATCACATGTTAAGTGTGGACAGTGTCAGTTTCCTTGCGTCCTTTGGGATGATGTCAATGTCCTTACCTTGTTTTCTAGGTTTTGGCTATTTCTTTCTTTCAATTATGAATTTTCTAAAGTGGCACTCTCCATTTGGTGTAGTTGGACCTTTTGGTCAAGGCACTTTCTTACGTATAGTTGTGCATGTCCCGCCATGATATGCTTACTCAGAAAATGACGCTTATCTTCTATTTGTTATGTACCAAGTGTACACAATTCCTTGAAATTCTCGTATGGAAATTTATGTTCTTACATTTATGGCCCACTACGCGATGACCTTAGTATTCTTACACCGCGTAAATGATGGCACTTTGGCCAACTGCCTCAACGTCCGGTGATCTTTTCTTGAATGTGGAGACACATCTAGGGACTTTCTAGAATGGGTAAAACAGTTTTGGCAAACTATATCGATGTTTTGATCCTCTTTGGTTGACCTTTCAATGGTTGTAGATTTTTTAGAACATGTACCTCAACATTATCAAAATCCCAAAACTTGTCATGGAAGGTTTTTGGAATGACCACTCACAACACAACATTACACTTGAGTTGAGCATCCAAGTCCCAGAATATGTGTCATTATGTTTTTAAATGCCTATACATACACTTGACATGTCTGAGCTATGGTTAATCGTGGCCATTTTTATACATGGCACATCCAATGTATTAGGTATGTGAAAGTTTTTTATTTCCCATGAAGAATTCTTACAGGGTGTTCATCTTCTATTCATGTGGGAAACGATGTATATGATACCTGTGCCTTAGCAACTGAATGCAATAAATTATCTGAGATAAAGAAATGAATGACATTCTGGGTGGAATGTATAATAGACGTACATCTGTCTGAAAAAGGTTTGATAAGTCAACATGTCAAGTGTATTCTTATTTTTTTATTCCGGAAGTTTGACCAGAAAAAATCTTGCAATCGATTGAAATCTTGTGATTACTCAATCTTTTACTTATCTGCGACAAACTTTGGAACTCTTCCCCACCCCCCAAAACTTTCGATTGTATTGGGGTAGTGTGTGTATCTTGTAAACTAATGTATTAGTCACTTGTTCATTGCAAACATGGACCATACACACTATCCTGTGGAGAAAGCGGCATAGTTTGCGTCCAAACTCATATCTGAAAATGAGCAAAAAGGTGGAGGGCCAGGGGAGAGGTCGCCACTCTCTCCCCTGACCCTGCACACCTACCAACTCTACCCTATCTACTGTCTGTCCTGTCTGGGCTAGGAGAGAGGGTAGTCCCATGCCTCCCCTGCCCGTGGTACCTGTGTTCTGACAGAAGCATTGAGAATGACCTGCATTTATTCTGGGATACTTTGCACAAGTCTAAACAGTGGCTGTGACATGCGAGTGAGGAGTTCGAACGGTGTGAGTAAGCGCACCGTGGATGAAGCAGAACGAGCAATCACCGCCGATGATCCAGATGTTTATAAAACCATCATCGAAGAGTTTTTCTGCTGATGTGGCAGCTGGGAGGACAAAGGAGAAGCACGGATGGAGTGCGTCGGAGTCCGGGGATCTGTTGCCCGTCGACTCGTCCGAGAATATCCACAGGGGAATATTCTCGTACCGCTCATCGATGGCACTCGATGAGCGACCACAAGTCAAGGCACGAGGACCGAAGACTGGAGATCACCGGACATTCAATACTTAGTGCATTTCTTCAGTAGAAGGGAACCGAGTAGATGCTAGTATTTCAGTTCAGTAGATCTTTCTCATTTCTTAATGGTTTGAAGTGATTCTTGTTTCAGCCATTCTTCTGGCTCATACTCTTTGAGTTCCAGCTTCTTGTGTCAAGCAACTCAGGCTTGTTTATGCACTAACAGAGTGCAACAATCAGGTGTGTGATGAAGATCTAAGTCAGAGACCTCACACACGGGCTGTCCAGATCTGAACAGGAAAAACTGATCTGAATTCAAGAAGGCTTGATAACTGCATCAACGATTCAAGGGTTCAAGATACCAATACGTGGTATCAGAGCAGGTGTGCTACATTCAAGCCAACCAATTTTTTTTAAAAGCAGAAGACCACTGACTGAGCAACGCAGCAGACGCCGACCATGGCGTCCTTCAATGGAGACCACTTCAAAATCCCTGTCTTTGACGGGGACGACTATCATAGCTTCGCATTCAACATGAAGCTCGTCCTACTCAACAGAGGACTCTGGGGAGTCGTGTCGGATCCACCCTCAGAAGTATTGGATCCAGCCGCCTCAGTGGAACAGAAAAATCAATGGCAAAGGCGATGCGATCAGGCATTTTCCCTAATTGCCATGCAAGTCACAGAACGTCTGAAATTCATCATATGTGACAACAACGCTCTCTTTGATCCAAGGGTGGCCTGGAAAGCTCTGAAAATAAGATACGACAAAGTAAGCGATCTGGAGCTGAGTGGCCTACTCAAGGAATTCCATAGACAAAAGATGGCTGAGGGAACAAGACTTGAGGATCATATCACCTACATCAAAACCCTGGCCGGACGCATCATTGCGATGGGTGAGCCCATCTCTGAACGGGTAATGATTCTAACGCTTTTCAGTGGATTACCAACCAGATTTGAGAACACAGTTGAAAGACTCCTGACATTTCAAGACCAAGGGAGAAGCTTCGACGACCGACTGAAAGCTCTTGAAGCAGGACTAGCAGCACCAGCAGCAGCAGCAGCAGCAGCAGCACCAGCAGCAACAGCAGCAGCAGTACCAGCAGAAGCAGCGGCAGCAGCAGTGGGAGCTCCCGCAGCAGCACCAACACCCTACAAATTAACAATGGAAAGGGCATGTGAAGCTTTGATGCATGCAGAAGAAAAATTCCTCAAGGAGGCAAGTGGAGGAGACTCTGCACTCTATACAACTCTACAGAACGGAGGACGACAAAGGAAGTATGAAGCTCATGGTCACGGAAGAAGCTACGGTCAAGGGAGACTGGCAGGCATATCTCATTCCCAAGATGACCACCGCCATGAGAAACCTGAACTTCTACCTTTCCATCCCAACAATCTTCGATCTCCAGGGTCTCCAGTACCTGAAGAGAATCGTTTTGCAAATATTCGCTGCTACAAGTGCGGTAAGAAAGGACATACATTCAGAGTCTGCTCTCTACCACGGTGAGGATCACCACAACACCAACATGCTCTGCTAACTTCGGTTGCTCAAGATGTGAAGGAAGTTGTCTCAAAACTTGCCAGCATTGTTTCATCAACTAACTCTGCTGAAGCTTCCTGTGAAGAAAAATTTTGATTCCTCAAAGGCGAACCATGATCTGCTTCAACAACTCCTGGCGGAAAAAGAAGAACTGTCACAGAGTCGCAGCCGAAGTATCTCACCATCCAGGACATCTACTCCCATCAACTGCCATCATTCAGACAGCAAAAGCGACACCAACACAGAAGATGAAGGACATCTCGTCCTCGAAGAAATGGCATTCTGCTCTATAGACAGCGCTTTTCTCATGGCTGCAGGGATCCTAGCCTGGATCATTGACTCTGGATGCACCAGACACATGACCTGCCACAAAGACTGGTTCATTGACTACAAAGATCTAACTACTCCAAAAGCAGTACGCATTGGAGATGGCAGGATCATTCCAGCAATAGGAATTGGCACAGTTCGAGTCGCCATTGAGCTGGAGGGCAAAGTGACAGTCCGACTGTTTACCAACACACTCTACGTTCCTGAACTTGCAGCCAACCTTTTATCAGTCTCCAGACTCAATGACAAAGGGCTGAAGGTCACATTTGACACTGACAAGAACTGCAGGGTTCTAACCAAGGAAGGCAAACTCACAGCTGTGGCACATCGCAAAGGACATCTGACAGTTCTCAACACACAAACACCCCCACAACTCAAGGACCTTCCTGATGACACCTCTGAGATGGCGTTCACGGTCAACTGCACATCAGAAGCCATACAAGAACTCCCTATCAAGACTGCAAATTCACCAGCAGCCCTGTGGCACAAGCGCTTGGCCTATGTTGGCTATGCAACTCTAAAAACAATGGCAGCCAAGGAACAGGTTCATGATCTGCCATCCAATCTCGGCGTCGATTCTGACCACATGTGCGTCGGGTGCCTCTCAGGAAAGCATACGCAAGAAAGTTTCAACAGCTACTCCAATGTCTCAACTTCTCAGAAACTGGAACTGATCCACATGGACCTTTGCTACATCAAAGAAAAATCCCTTCAAGGAAAACACTACTTCCTGGTCCTACTTGATGACTATACGCACTATGTGTGGGTGAAGTTTCTCCGGCACAAGTCCGAAGCACCAGACATCATCATGACCTGGATCCGTGAAGTTGAAAACCAAACAGATCTGACAGTGAAGAAGATTCGTTCAGACAATGGAGGTGAATTTGTCAACGCCAAACTCAAGAAGTTCTATGCTGACCGCGGTATTATAAATCAGAATACAGTACCGCTCACTCTTCAGCAAAATGGAAAGGCGGAGCGCATGGACAGGACCATACTTGACAAAGCACGCGCCATGCCCCACACTGCTGGCTTCTCCGCCAGCTTCTGGGTTGAAGCTGTCTCCACAGCTGCCTATACCGCCAACAGACTACCCACCAAACGTCTACCTGCCGGAGTCTCTACTCCCTATGAGGCCTGGGTTGGTCACCGGCCCTCAGTCAGCTACTTCAAAGTCTTTGGCGCCACTGCTTACTCCTGGCTCCCACCAGAGCAGCGCACCAAACTTGGCTCTCACAACAAGAAGTGTTACCTTCTTGGCTATGAAGAAGGGGGCAATGCCTATCGACTCTGGGACAACGACAACAAGAAGATCATTCGCAGCCGCAGCGCTACCTTTGATGAGACATTCCAAGATCGCTCCGTTGCTACGGCAGCCCCTGCACTCACTCCCCTCATCTACATGGAGGAGGTTCCTTATCCAAATCTTCAGAAGTTCTCCATGGATCCCACTGTGGATGAACATGAAGGAGTTCTCCCTCCTGTCGTTCCCATTGAACATGTTCCGGCTGCGGATCTCCCCGCAACCTCTCACGGTCAGTCTCTCTGCGACCTCCTTTGCTCCACCTCTCTCCCTCCTCTCGTACAACCCCCGCAGCTTCGTCATTCCCAACGTGTTGCTGCCCAACTTCCAGCTCCTGCTCCGCTCCCAGACATTGCCCTTGTCACCCAGGTGGTTGATCCTACCAGCTACAAGGATGCTCTATCTCGGCCAGATGCAGCTCACTGGCATGCCGCTGCGTTGGAAGAATTTGAGCAGCTCCACAAGCAGCACACCTGGACTCTTGTCCCTCGTACCCACAATGCTCCCATCGTCACGTGTAAGTGGGTCTTCAAGCAGAAGCTGGATGCTAATGGCGACCCCTGCAGGTACAAAGCTCGCCTTGTTGCTCGGGGTTTCAGTCAGATTTTTGGTGTCAACTACTCTGACACGTTCGCCCCCGTGGCCAAATACTCCTCCATCCGCGTCGTCCTTGCTCTTGCGGTTTCTGAGGGCTGGCATCTGCATCAGATGGATGTCAAGTCTGCGTTTCTCAACGGCGACCTTGATGAGACTGTCTACATGACTCAGCCAGAGGGATTCCTTGAGCAGGGGGGGAAGATCTGGTTTGTCTGCTCAACAAATCCCTCTACGATCTTAAGCAAGCGCCGCGGCAGTGGAACAAGAAGGTTCACGAGTTTTTTCTGACTCAGAACCTCCAACGACTTCATGCTGATCATTCAGTCTACTTTCGGCATGGACCCAACACCATGGGCATCATTCTCTACGTTGACGACCTCATTTTGTTTGGCCCATCCTTGTCTGTTATCACCACCTTCAAGCAACAACTGGCGCTCACATTTGAGATGTCTGACATGGGCCCCCTGACATACTACCTCGGCATACAAGTGCATCACGATGTTCTAAAGCCAGAGATTGCTCTGTCCCAAAGTTCCCACATTCAGCGCATGGCTGAAAAATTCAATCTGGGAGAAGCTTCTGCCGTTACTACGCCCTTGGTAGCCCACCATGGCCAGACCAAGATGTCCACCCCGGACATGCTTGCTGATGCGGCAGACACCAAACTGTATCCTAGCATGGTTGGATCACTGATGTACGCATCAGTTGGAACACGACCAGATCTGACGTATGCCGTGGGGATCCTCAGTCAAGGCTGTAAGGCTCCCACCAAGGACCATGTGATTGCAGCAAAGAGGTGCATCCGCTACCTACGCGGAACGTCTACCATGGCGATCCACTACACAAAGACCACAGGACCACTGCTGACTGGTTTTTGTGATGCTGATCTTTCTGGAGATCAGACGACCAGCCGATCAACCTCCGGCTATGTATTCAAGATCAATGGCGGACCGGTCTCCTGGAGATCCAAGAAACAATCAGTGGTCGCGTTGTCCTCAACCAAAGCTGAGTACATATCCCAGTCTGAGTGCACAAGGGAAGCAGTGTGGTTGAGAATGCTGCTGGGAGAGCTCGGTTTCGACCAACTTGAACCGACACCTATTTTTTGCGACAACCAAAGTGCGATTGCTCTCGCTGAAGATCCTGTGCTACATGATCGCACCAAGCACGTGAAGCGACAGTTTCACTACGTGCGGGATGCTGTCGCTGAAGGAGAAGTGGACATGATCTACATGCCAACAAAAGATCAGGAGGCTGACATATTCACTAAAGCTCTTGAAACAAAAAAACATGACGAGCTTCGTCGTCGGCTCGGACTCTGCCCTATGTGACAGACTGTGCAATACACCACGAAAAGACTTGACTGACGTGTGACTAACTGACGCACCGTGAGCGTGAGTGGAGAGATTAGTTAGCATGGCACTCCTATAAGTAAGACCATGGTGAGGATGAGAGGGAAGGCACAGGTCCAACTACACCATCTCTCCTCTCTTCTTCCCCCTTACCCTTCTTCTCTACGCTGCTCTTCCGTGCTCCTCTGACTCGCTCACATCTCCTTGACCTGCTCGCATCTCCTTGACTCTTTCGCTTGACCACACTCATCCAAAAGCCCTGATTGAAAAAAACACAAGTGCACACATACACCAAACAGGGGGGGTTTCCCCACACTCAAGCCATTGATATGAGATTGGAGCAAAAAGGGGGGAATGTAGAGAAAGCGGCATAGTTTGCGTCCAAACTCATATCTGGAAATGAGCAAAAAGGTGGAGGGCCAGGGGAGAGGTCGCCACTCTCTCCCCTGACCCTGCACACCTACCTACTCTACCCTATCTACTGTCTGTCCTGTCTGGGCTAGTAGAGAGGGTAGTCCCATGCCTCCCCTGCCTGTGGTACCTGTGTTCTGACAGAAGCATTGAGAATAACCTGCATTTATTCTGGGATACTTTGCACAAGTCTAAACAGTGGCTGTGACATGCGAGTGAAGAGTTCGAACGGTGTGAGTAAGCGCACCGTGGATGAAGCAGAACGAGCAATGACCGCCGCTGATCCAGATGTTTATAAAACCATCATCGAAGAGTTTTTCTGCTGATGTGGCAGCTGGGAGGACAAAGGAGAAGCACGGACGGAGTGCGTCAAAGTCCGGGGATCTGTGGCCCGTCGACTCGTCCGAGAATATCCACAGGGGAACATTCTCGGACCACTCATCGATGGCACTCGATGAGCAACCACAAGTCAAGGAACGAGGACCGAAGACTGGAGATCACCGGACATTCAACACTTAGTGCATTTCTTCAGTAGAAGGGAACCGAGTAGATGCTAGTATTTCAGTTCAGTAGATCTTTCTCATTTCTTAATGGTTTGAAGTGATTCTTGTTTCAGCCATTCGTCTGGCTCATACTCTTTGAGTTCCAGCTTCTTGCGTCAAGCAACTCAGGCTTGTTTATGCACTAACAGAGTGCAACAATCAGGTGTGTGATGAAGATCTAAGTCAGAGACCTCACACACGGGCTGTCCAGATCTGAACAGGAAAAACTGATCTGAATTCAAGAAGGCTTGATAACTGCATCAACGATTCAAGGGTTCAAGATTCCAACATATCCTAACACATTTTAGCTTCAAGGTTCCAACATATCCCCCCCCTCCAAAAGGGTACTGTGATAGAAAATTGTATCTGGTGGTGTATTCTATTTCAGTAGAAGAGAAAAACAAGCATACACCAATTTCATCAAACATTGACGATGTACGATTGTTGTTCCTGATTGTTAACATGTAAATGAACATCAGCAATGGAATATCAATGATCCAAGTATGATCGAAAGTTGAAAATATTGTTTGTTGACTATCAGATGATGTCAATGTGTGAGCCTAGCATTCTGCGGAATAGTCACTACAACGTCGGGATCTCCCCTCCACCTTAAACCATCAAGTGTATTGGGCCAGTGTAGCTGGGGCACGTATCATTCTGGATTAACATTTGTACACTAGCATATCATGTACACGAGTGTAATTTTTACATGTCCTTCAAATGCACTAACCATAGACACTCTCCCAATACACTTTTAAGTTTGGGAGGGGGGAGAGCATTATATCCCGATGTCTCCCCCTCCCGGCATGCATCAGTTTATTAGCCTGGTCTAGCTACATAGTGTATCCAATTTACATGAAGGAAAAGAAATGTAATACACTAATATTTCCCAAATTGTCAAGCAGCAACGTATGATTATCCACGATTGACGAAGCGAGTTCAGGATTTGCGAGTCATTCTACTGGGGGGGGTCGAGATTACCTCCTAGAATAGAAGGGAAACTGCTGGGCCTTGATACTGTGGGGCCCAGGGCAAGCTTAAAAAATAAAACCCACAACCCCGAGTGTGATTTGGGTATGGGTGTGATTGAGAATACAAGGTTTGTGAGTCATGTGACTTGGGGGATACGAGAATCCTCCCCACGATAGAAGGGAACCTGCTAGAGTCCGCTGACGCGGGGCTCGACAGATGCTAAGGAAAGCAAAACAATAAAAACCACAACCCCGAATGTTACATAAGATCGATTTCTACTTAGGCAACTTCTACATTGCAAAACAGGCCAGAAATGTTATTACACAAGTAGCACCTAGTTGGTTTCAGTACAAATATATGTCTTTGTCAATGAATAGGAAAACGGTCCCTGAACCTGAGTACCAGAACAGGAGAGAGAGAGAGAGAGAGAGAGAGAGAGAGAGA
>SZWC01029678.1:0-14096 GCA_023375785.1 Penium margaritaceum | reverse complement strand
GAGGAGGAGGAGGAGGAGGAGGAGGAGGAGGAGGAGGAGCTCAGTGTTTGTTACAACGCAGTTGTGATTCGACAACTGTTCATTGAAGCCTGGCAGTCGAACCCCCTGCATGTCCAAGGACTTTCTCTCTGGTGTGGCAGCACAGCTGTGCCATCCATGTGCACATGATGGAAACCTTTCCACCACCTACACAATGGCAAAAGACACAAGCATTTGCAAGCGTACAGGCGCAAGTATCCGTCGGTTGTTCGCATGCAACAAAGCACTGTCCCGTGCATGCAACAAAGCCCTGTCCCGTGCATGCATGGATTGCGTCACGTCACATCATGTTCGTTAAGCACACCTGCAACGAGTGCGGTGGTTCCCACACGCTCCAATGGCGTGTCCTCAAGCGCACGCACTGCCCCTGTGATGGCGTCTCGCACCGTGGCTGCAGCCGCTGCCCTCTCAGGAACAGTCAAGCTGCTCTCCTGCCGGCTGCTGCCTTGCTCTTCTCCCCGTTGGACCTGCTGCTTCTGCTGCTCCTCCTGCTGCTGTAACTCTGGCCATGAGGACGATGCAGCTGATGATGACTCGCGCTGCACTCACACGGTACCAGCAGCAGCAGCAGCAGCAGCAGCAGCAGCAGCAGCAGCAGCAGCAGCAGCAGCAGCAGCAGCATGAACTGGCGGCAATTGTTGCTTGAGCACCACAAGAAACCCTGTTTCATGGTACCGCACAGCATGGCAAACCATGTGCTCGGCATTGCTGGTGTTGTTGGCATCACATGGCATGCCATGGCATGGAATGCCATGGCATGACATGGGATGGCATGGCATGGGTGTGCGTGGCACCCCAGCCTCATTTCTAGCGCGTCACGCGCAAACAGAAAGCAAGAATGCCATGCCGAAGCAGTGCACGTGCGCTGCATTGCGGCGCCTGTCGCTCAAAAATGCGAAGGCTGACGTCTGCCTCCACTTTTAGCACACAAGTAGACAACCCACAACGACTCAACCAGGCGGCGCATGCTCAGCAAGTGCTGCGGAAGCAGCAGCAGCGGCAGCAGCGGCGGCAGTAGCAGCAGCAGCAGCGGCGGCGGCAGCGGCACACACCGGCAGTTCCAAGCTGGCAGGGTAAGAGTCGTCGACATCGTCCACGGGGCTCACGCTCGCCTGCTCCGTCTTGTTAGGGCTCGACCCAGCACCACACTGATGTCGCCGCCGGCGGCGGCGCCGCCGCTGCTGCTGCTGCTGCCGCCATGGAGCGTGCTGGTCGTGCTGCGGCTCCAGCGGCTGCCACGCTGTCTGCCGCCTCTGTTGGGACCCAATTCGCGCTGCAGCTCCGCTGGCACGGGCTTCTGATGGCAAGCCCTCTGCAGCGCGCAGCTCTTCACAGGCTGTAGCTGCGCCTGCGCCATTGCTGCAGGCCCTGGCGACAGCCCCGGCCCTCCTCCCGCCTCCGATGGCCAAGGGAGAAGAAGAGGATGGGAGGGCAACGGCAGCAAGGGAGGGGTTGTCAGCATTGGGCTTAGTTGCGGTGACAACGACGGCCTGGCCGCTGAAAGCGAGCGGCATAGCGGCGTGCATGGTTGAAAAGACGGCCGGTTCCGCCGCCACAGTGCAGACACGAGAACGCTGCTGCAGTGGCTCCTCCCAGTGCAGCTGCGGACCACGAGTACCGACGGCGAGTGAAAAAGCTAGTGACTAACACATGCCGCTCGAGTGAGAGCAATTGAGGGGCGATAGCGCCGCAGAAAATCGGACAAGGCCAACTCGTGTCGCAACTCGAATCGAACAATGCATGACTTTGCACCGGAGGCGCTCAATACAGCTGAGGTGGCGCTACCCAACCAAATACTCCTTGCAAAACAGTTTTTGTAAAGGGTCATTATTTTCGTTTGGCCATGTTCTTGAGGATCCTCAAAAACTGAACGCGGCTCGGAGTCGTCATCTATATTGGCCATAAAGTGTCACTCGCTATCAGATTTGGCCATAATCGACTGCACTCCGCAGCCTCCATTACTGTTTTAGCCATATTCAAGCGCACGCCGGCTTATCCTTTCAAATGTGGCCATGAGGATGGCCGACGAAAAAAGGATCGCGCGAGAGACCGATATTGACAAAAGAAGCCCCGTAATCACTCGGTGCACTCCTGAAATCATTCCAAACATTTAAAGTACCAAACATCGACATCAAAGACGAAACATTAACCTTCTAGCACGCTCCAAGAAATCAAGTACAACCCCAATGATAAGGAAAATGAAACAAAAGTGAAAATTTTGAGGAAATAAAAATCATATCCATAACTAGGATAGGCAATTGAAATCAAAATATAAACACTCGCCCTTCATCGGATAATAAAATGAACAAAAATAATGTCCAAAACAAACAAAATCATGAGAATTCTGATTTGAGATACGATAAGATTTTTTTAAAAAATTCTTTTTAAATTATGATATAAAATACTTACGTATCACATCAAAATAAGATAAACTACAAAACATAACAGATGTAATTCAACTGAGATTTAAGGACCAATAAATATCTATTTGTATATATATATAGTAAAACAGATTTCAATTTATAGAAAACATCCCATGAGAGATGCGTGAAACAAGTCATATAATTTTTATTCAAAGCTCCAAACATGCTTATGTTTTCAAGCGAAAAAGCATTCCATGGTTAAATATGTATGGCTAATCAAGAACTTCAAAATTTAGAGAATCAATGAAATGTAAAAATGTGTTGAAAGTTTTTCTTGTAAAAATTTTATTCTATTGTTATGCTACAATAAAAATCAAGAATATTTCTAGACTATCTCAATGTTCCCAACTTATGAACAGGTATTATTTATTAAAGGAATATATTATTTAAAACAATTATATAATTTCGTGTTTTCATGGTAAATGAGATCATTGTGTTAACTTAACAATGATTGCCACGTACAAAGTGCAAAATCATGTATAAAATTCTTGTATGAGTATTTACTTTGGAAACTATTACATTATCATGATTTCAAGCATTAACTATGCCACCATGTGTATATTGTTATAATTATCATGCAAATTACGATGCATAAAACATTTTGATTTAGTTTTCTTAACTTTGAATCAAGAAATTGGAGTTCAATTTCCTTTCCAATACAAGATTATGTGCTTTCATGGGTATTTATTACATGTTTTTATGAAAGCCAAAAAATCATGAAAATTATAAATCAAAACCAAATAAATGTATGAAATGATGTGTAGACTAAACTTTCTTATTCATTGAATTTTTTTTGTAATTTATTTATAAATAAAATTATTTTACCAAGTTTTCTAAACTTGTGAGGGTGAGTAATTATGTTTTGATTTCAACAACCAATTATAGTATTGAGATTATTTTTTTTCCCTTAAAGTTATTACTGTAGTTCAATTTTTCTTGTCATTGTGGCTCTAATTCTGAATTTCTTGGAGCTTGCTAGAAGGTTAATGTTTTGCCTTTCATGTCCATGTTTGGAACTAGAAATATTAGGAATGGCTTGAGGAGTTCACCGAGTGGTTACGCGGCTTATTTTATCAATATCGGTCTCTCGTGAGATCCTTTTTCCGTGAGCCGTCTTCATTGGCACATTTGCAAGGAGGAGCCGACGCGCGCTTGAATATGGCTAAAACACTAAGGGAGGCTGTGCAGCACGGTCGATTATGGCCAAATCTGATAATGGGCGACACTTTATGGCCAATATAGATGAAGACTCAAGGCCGCGGCCAGTTTGTGAAGGATCCCTAAAAACATGGCCAAACAGAAAAAAATGACCTTTTGTAGATTACCTCATCGTACGCGAAGCGAGAATGTACGATGTTCAGAATCCCGCCAACCATAGAAATGTTGTCATCGCGAAAGGAACCATTGCCAGCCTAGTCAGGGCTGAACAGAGTGCATCGGAAAGTCACCAAGGTAGCACCTTCCGGAACCGAGCCAAGTGGGAGGGATTTTAAGCCTGGACCGTCCTAAAAACCACCCCCCAAAAAAGGCGCCTTTCTCTCATGTCATGAACTCATACAACTACATCTATCGTTTACTCGTTGTGTTTTCTACCAGTATCGTGTCTGTTTACATATTGCTAAAAGAACTTTTGACAACAGCAATTACATTCGGGAACCACGTGGCCAAGGAGAAGCATCCACCTTTACAAAACAGGAAAATACCCCACAACCCCATTTCCCAAGAAGTCCTTTTTTCCATCCCCTCTTTTAAAAACATTCCTACCAAAATGCTACGGAATGCATTTTCAAATCATCATATACCCCAGGAGGTAAGATACGATCCATAGATACCATGCATGCATTTTTTGAGCTTTATTAGCACTAGGGGTTAAATACGTAATTATGATGTTCCCCGTTGACGGGGGGTTTAATATAAGGTTGCCATGTATCCCTCGGTCTGCAGCTCTAATGTTATTTCTTGTATTGAACCAAGGCATGTACAAAGTACATAACATTGTAAAGACAACAAATATTAGAGACAGAATGGAAAATCCAACCAGAATGAAACACCCTTAGGGGCATTTACAACTACGAAAACAAAGTGAGTAGCTTATGGCAACCTAAACTTTGGAAGCAAGGTTCCTAAACCCTAAACCCTTCTAATAAAAAACACGAAACAAGCTTACAAAGAATTAAAAGCACCCCGTAGGCTCCATTGCGAGACAACCACATATAAAGGGGGCGGATCCTTACTTTAACGTTACAAAAGCCAAGCCTCCTAAATGCAACTAGGAAAGGTTCCATGAAACTTGTTTCATCTCATGTTTTCGTGGGGAAATCTACTTATGTGGCAGAAACACATGCGGGTGATATTGTAATGGAAATTCATGAACTTCAACCAATGGGAAAAACGGTGCTTTGCATGAAGTTAATAAAGTGCACTATTATACCTTTACACAAAAAAGATCCCTGAACACCTAAAGTTATACGCGATTGTGCTTCTAAAGTTCACTGGTATGACTGAATGAAATGGTTGTTTAAGGGTATTGAAAAATGGGGTACAATGTAATACCCATAGAATTCTCGCTTAAACTACCAAACTCACAAAATTGATTAAAATCACCAAATTATTAAATGAAGTAACACGTGAATAACATCGTCGGTGCATACGTAGGACGTCGCCACACTAATATCATCATTTTCATCTATGAGTCAGTGACCCCTCATTGGAGGGTTTTGTGACAATTTTAGGGGTGGTTTCTATTGGGTCCAAGACTCCCTATGCATTGGAAGGGATCCTTCTCGGTCCCGTTGCCGCAGGGCCCACAAAGTGCCCAAGTAAAATTTTAACTCAAAACTCATAATGCAGTTTGGTGTAGGGTTTTTATGTCTTCTGAATAAGAACAGAAAAGGGTGAGGGGTAACCATTCAAAATATGAAAATCTTAAAACATCACTTCTTAATCAGCCAAATTCAGCAACAAACCTTGTTTTTACCCATAATCCCAGTAATGTATATTTTTCATGTTCTGCCTGTGCTTCACCCACGAAAAACGTAGAAAAGCTCAATGGAAAAGTTAAATTACCATAAAATGAAGATTATTATAAATGTAACGGCATAATCATTGCATAATGAATTTTCATGTTAAACTTCATAGTTAAGGGTAAAAATATTCCTTATTTTTTACTGAAATAAAACATTGATTAAAACTTTCAAAGAATATGAATAAAATATCATAGGTACGCCTTTCTTTTCCTCCTTTTCAAATTGGATGCATGGACAATACTGAACCTTGAATTGTTTCGGATGAAATTTCTTTATGCTCAATTAGGTCTTTGTGACAAGATATATTTGTTGAATTTTACAAATAGGGTGTACATTTTCAATTTGAGTAAATTTCATGCACAAAAGTTTTTCAGTTTTTGTTTACTCTATGGTGGAATCTTAGCGTATAATGTCTTGGAGTTGCAAATCATAAAATTGACGATACAATTCATTGAAGCACATGTTTCTTTATGTGAGATGTAAATGATGGATGAAAATGTGGGAATCTTCAATGTACATTTTTGGTATGGGTTGTGAGGAGTCATCTTTTTCAAGTTCTCTATGATCTGCTGAAGTAGGGACCATGAGCTCGAGTTACTTGGATGTTGGAAAGTCAACGCGTGGGACAGTTTAGTGTTCTTTTGACAACATTCTCCACAAATAGCGGTTTTTATACATGTATCTCGTTGCAGCCAGTATTCTCATTGTGACCTGGGTTGCGGCCTTTGAAGAGATCCCTTCTTTAAAGGTTGCGATACACAAATTGTTTGGAGCATCATTCGCTTCATCGCAGGCTCGCGGTATGATTTGTCTCGACGTGCAGTGACAGTGTGCTACTAAATCTCCATGTTGCGACGGATATCCCTTTGAACTCCAGGAGCAAGCCATGGCTCTTTGGCTTGCTCCTGGAGTTCGAAGTCCGCTCGGCAGATATTTCCTTATGGATGCTTATCATGGACAATGCCGAGAGAAAAGGAGTAGGAGGGGAAGATGAACGAAGAGTCGGAACATCAATGCAGAGGAATTTAAATGGGAGAAATAGCCAGTATATCCGTGCGCCGGAAGGGATGACCCCGCCATATCCACGAGCCGCATTTTGTGTCGGCTATATCCAACGCTTTTAAAAAACAGAAAAGAGGTATCCATCTTGCTCGCCATGCTCGATGAGTAACATGCTTCGTTCATTGAGCATGGCAACAAGTGTCATGGAACCCTCCTCGATCGATTGAGAGTAGCTCGATTGCGACTCTCGCTCCCTCGAGAGATCGCGATCTCGCAAAGAAGCGAGAGTTGCAATCAAGCAACTCTCGCTCCATCACAACTCTCGCTCCCATTGGATTATTGCAATTGAGAAAAACACCCCTTTTCTCCTTTTTGTTTGAGAAGGGCATACAAACCCAACCTCTTCAACATGCAAAGTACCTTTCAATCCAACCCTGAATTACATTTGGGGTTGAGGGCTTTATTTTTTGCGTGGGCACCTACTGGACCCCGCGATAGCAGGGCCAGCAAAGTTCCCTTCCAACGCATGTGATGTCTCGGACCTCCCTCGGAAACCCCACGCAAACCCCTCACTCGAACAATCACAAACAACTCAAAACAGGGGTTTGTGATTGTTCAAGTTCAATGACTCCGATGCTGCCTCTTATGTAGCGTCGACATGATGTTTTCGCGCTTTTTTTTCTTTTGGATACCTTGTTGCTTTTATACGACATGTGGGTACATCAGACTTTGAGTGCGAAAGCGATGGATATGGCGTTGGTAAAGAGCAGTAACGGTACACATCACATCTCTTGGGAAATCTGTGGATGTATGGTGACAACCCTTAATTTAAATTGTATCGTGCCATGGGTTGGTTATTCATGTTGTGTAATGAAATCCTTGCACTAGCAATAATGAAGTGCTTCGAATTTTGGAAAATGCATAGAACTATAATTTTTCATCGAGGAGTCTAGACACAAGCTTCCACGGAGTCCATGAAAGAAGTATGTCTTCAGTTGCATGTATGAGCTGGATTAATCGTCACTCCTTCTTTTGGATTTTGTTACATCCATACTAAATTTTGGGGACTAAAAATTATTTGTTAATAGAGACATCATGTGTTGCAACGGCTTCGACGGAATCCTTGGCCAACTAGGCCAAAACCGTGGTGCTTGAGGGTCTCAGACCCTCAAGCCATCCCGTCTCACCGCCCACAGTCCCAGGTGACCCCGCTGGAGCCACGTGGCTCCTTCGACCGGTCGGCGTGGCACTGCCATGCTACATGTGTCCATGTAATTCCCCCACTCAGCACAATGAAATAAACCACCGAAGTTTGTGAAACGACGATTCAACGAGACAACGTGCAAAAGAATACCATTCCTGAAAGTCAGTTCTTGCTTGGTTTACTTACCAGTGTGTTTTTGCTTATGTTTTAGTGCCACACGGGTACCGATGGCCTCGTTGCTGTTACGTACCAGACCTACACAAGTCACTTATATGTCAAAGTGGGCAATTCAGTCATCACACAAGTAGCCCAACGTGTAGCGAGACGTCGACTTTTACTCCGATGGCCGAGGTCAATTCGACCAAATGCCCTCGCCCTTCGAAAATCCTTCTTACAATCTTCACACCTTGACAACTCTTGACCACTTTCAATAATCTTCTGCAGAAGTGTCACAATCTTTCGGTGGACTTCTCGACGCATTGAGATATCTTGTGATTTACAAAGATGCATCTCTCATCTTCGCCGTCGATCTTCGAAGCCCCCTGATTAGTCGGTAGAGCTTCTCGATCCGAACATTCAGGACACGACTCCACGCGCATGGCTCCATTATCGACTCAACGACCCCGACTACATCTCATTTGTATTTCCACAATTGTATACATGTGTTCGATTATTTCGACACTTTAAATTCAAGTGCACATACTATTGATTATGAATTTCTCAAGTGTCCCAAAATCTCAAACTGTGTTCTACCTCACAACTTCTACTTGTTCACTTTTTTCGCTCCGTTCGGTATAACACTTGGTATCAGAGCGCAACGGTGATGGAGAGGCATCTGACTACTTTACCCATCCGAAGGACTACCTCGCTCAAGTCGTCAGCGCATCTCGCATGTCAAGACTTTGCAAATACTGTGACTATGTCGTGAACCAAGCGAGTGCGTCTGACGACTAGCAGCGGGTCTTAGGCAGCGACTTTGATGATGGAAGAGCAGAACGTGCCAATGCATGCAAACCCTAAAGCGACAACGAGTGTTGGCGTGGTAGGCTACACGGCTGGTGGGTCAATCCCAACGGCGCCGACGACCGACTTGGTCACGGATCCGACGGAGACAAACCAGCCGCTGTTATTGAGAGCCTCGATGACTGCACCGCGAACGACAGGAGACACTGTACGATAGGCGCGGATCAACAAGGAACTGGTGAACCCTATCTCCACGCTCGAGGGGATCAACAACCATTTGATCCAACAACTCAATGTTGCGATGGATGCTCTTCGCAACGCAATTGCACAGGAGGTGGTGCTTGTTGAGAGAAATACCCAACTCTCGAACGAACACAAGATTCGCGTGGTCCCACCTGAATCGTTGGATCCTACAAATTCAAAAGGACCGACGGCTTGGATGTGGCCGACGGGTCTAGAGTTGTAATTCACCGCTGTTGGGGTCAATGACGATCGGACGAAATTGACCTCACGGCCGCATTGTTGAGTGGCAGGGCACTAAGCTGGTTGTCTGACCAAAAGGCCATCCAACGATAGTGGGAAATCGGCGGGGCCTCATTGACGGCCAACCGCGCCCGTCTCATGTCACTGATCACATGCGTTCTACCATCAGAGGAGATCAATCCGCAAAAGCAAGACACTCTCACGCCATCAACTGACAGGAGAAAATTCCCCCACGCAATGCTCGCATGCTTTGGACGGCCAAATGAGAAGTCTGTCGCTTGGTACAAGCACCAACGTCTTTGTCAGCAATTCAACGTGGCACAATACACGCGGAGATTCCGAGAGATTATTACTCGTGCAGACATCACCCTCGAAGAACTCTGTTTTCACTATAGCAACGGCCTCAAACGAGACATCCGGTAAGGGATCGCCATTTTTCAGCATCCAGAATGAACAACGGATGATTGAAACAGCGAAAAGGATCAACACCGCCGATTACAACGCTAGGATCCAGGAATCCTACACCTGGCAACCTCTCAACCACAGTTATTGTGGGAACAAAATAAGCCAGTCGAGGCACTCCTCACTTGAAATGCAAGTGCGCTCCGTCGACCAGAGAGATATGCGCACCTGCTACAACTGCGTAGAGATAAGGCACATCGCTTGAAACAGGCAAAATAAGCAGCAGAGGTGGAATCAACTTAGGAAGCGGCAGTGACCAGGAAGGGACAACCTATACAACCGATATCGCTCAATGTGGAAAAGTACTATATCTGACAAGGGGTTCATGCGTGGCTCGTAAATCTCAAGCCAATGGAGGAAGTGGAAGTGGCAACAGCTGACTAACTAGCCTCATCGGCATCAACAAAGTTTGTAATGATTCGCGAGGAGTTTGCACCTCTCATTCAAGAGTTTGCGGACGTCTTCCCCGATGAACTCCGAAAAACCCTACCACCTCAACACGACATTGACCATTACATCCCACAAAAGCCAAGGAGCAGACCTATTGATGGAGGGACCTATCGGATGAGCAACCATGAGGTGACCGAGCTGAAAAAGCAACTCGATGAGGTGTTTGGTCAAGGGTTCATCCCTCCATCCATGTCACCATAGGCCGCACCAATGCTATTCGTTAAAAAGAAAACTAGTGAGATGCGGATGTGCATGGACTACTGAGTGTTGAACGACGTTACCATCAAGAACCACTACCCTCTTCCCCGTTGAGATGAAGTTTTCGACAAACTCTGAGGAGCTCAAATTTTCACCAAAATTGACTTATGCAGCGATTTTCACCAGATCCAAGTGACAGGCATCAACTTTGAGCAGACAACGTCCGAACACGCTACACGCACTTCGAGTTCACGGTCATGCCATTTGGACTCAAGAATACCATGGTGACATTCATGGTGGCAATCAACAACATTTTCACCCATGCCTTGACGATTTTGTGGTGGTATACCTTGACAACATGTTGGAGTAGAGCCACACCTGAGAGGAGTACAATTGATATCTCCAAGAAGCTCTTAAAGTTTTACAAAGAAAGACTTTTTTTCTTCCAAAAAACCCTCAAAGTGAGACATTCGTCACCGTTCGATCAAGCTTTTTGGTCTCATCATCAACGGTGGACGCATCACCATGGATCCGAAGGAAGTGGCAGCAATCGCTGATTAGCCGACACCGACCAACGTCCAAGACGTCCAATTTTTTCTCGGCTTCTGCAACTACTATCGGAAATTTGTGTAGAATTATGTCTCAGTGTAAACGCCTCTCTCCAATCTCACTGGAAAAGAAAACAGGTGGCAATAGGGGGACAACAAAAAAGAAGCGTTCATCGCTTTGTAGAAAGCTTTGTCCGCAACGCCCGTCCTACGATTATGTGATCCAACAATAACCTACGTCATGGCAATGGACACCTCCAACCGAGCCATTGGCGCGGTTCTCGTAAAGGATCACCATAGCAGAGAACAAAACGGCCGCGTATATGGCACAAAAGTTGCGTGGGCTGGAAATCAACTACTTAGTACATGAGAAAGAGATGTTGGCAGTCGTATACGCATTGAAGATATGGAGGTGCTACCTTGAATGTCGCCAATCTGTTGTACGCAACGACCATCATGCGTTGAAAGATTTGAAGACGCAACCGAACCTAAGTTGACGTCAAACATGCTAGATGGAGTTCCTTGAATCCGGGTTTGATTGCAATATCGAGTTTCGACCGGGCAAAACTGATCCTGCAGATGCAATAGGCCGCCGACTATAATTGATTGCTGAGGCAACGACACTTCAACTGCAGTGACATCCGTACCTAGATCAATTGTTCACACGTGGCTACGACCAGCATTGTGGATACGACAAGGCAACATTCTGGTACAAAGTACCTTATTGGGCACAACGATTTGCTCGCCAGGTGGTCGTTCCCCTGAATGACGAACTTCGCCGCGTGCTGCTCAAGGAGTGCCACGACACCAGTCCAGGTGGAAATTTTGGAGAAGGAAAAACACTGAAAAATCTGGGGAATCACTACGGGTGGGACAAGACGCAATCCGACGTGGCCAACTTGGTCAAATCCTATGACAAGGGTCAGCGACAAAAGTTCCATTGCACGAGGCCACCCGGTCTTCTGAGTCACTCTTTATTATGACGGAACCGTGGACCGACATCTCCATGGACTTCGTCACTGGATTACCTATCATACTTGAGGGATATGACACAATCCTTGTGATTGTGGATAGGTTTTCCAAAATGTCTCACTTTATTCCAACGACAACTACCGTCACAACCAAAGGAACATCATGACTGTTTTGAAACAACAATGTACGGCTACACAGCGTGCCGAGAACCATCATGAGTGACAGAGACGGCCGATTCACTAGAAGTTTTTGGCGTGAACTGTTGACTTGTCACAACAGTCAGATCCAGCTTTCAACACCGTTCCACCCTCAAACCAACGGCCAAACTAAGCGGACCAATCAAACGCTTGAAAAAATCTTTCGAACATTATGCAAACCACACAGGACGGAATGGGCAGCAAAACTCCCGATTGCTGAAATCGCATATAATTTGGTTATATCCATCGCAACAGGTAAAAATCTGTTTAAAGCGGTGTATGGTATGTTTCCTGCCACAACAGCCGGATTTCACAGCCAGAGCAACTATCTCGCGGTTGATGTCCAACCCAATGACTTCTCCATCATCTTGGAAGAAACACCAAAGACACTCGGAAGGACAAAAGTAACAATGAAGTGAGCAGCTGACCGACATCACACTAACAATGTCTTCTCCACTGGGGAAAACTTTCTCCTCAGGTCAACAAAATTCAAGATCCATGTAGCCGACTATTTGAAGTTGAAACCCCGATGGTTGGGCCCGTTTGAAATCGAGCGCATGCAAACCCCCGTGGTTGCGCAAATTAAACTCCCAAGCACTATGCAAGTTTGCCCGGTGTTCCATATCAGCAGACAAAAGCATTACCGGAACCTCGGTGAGAACTTCCCTGGCAGGGATGCATATCCCCCTCCTCTTGTTAAAGTGGATGAGGACAGATATTACGTTATTGAGCACATCCCTGGCCGTCAACGACGTGGCAAAACGATAGAATATCTTATCAAGTGGCATGGCTACAATGCCGTGCATAAGAGTTGGGAACCCTATGACACCGTCCGTGACGTCGATGACCTGGTCGAAGGATACTACCACCGTCACTGGGCCACATCTGAACGCGCGCCAGGACGTAACGGCCAAAAGGGGGGAAGAGTTACGTACCAGATGTACAAGAGTCCCTAATCGTTCCAAGGGGGTAATTCTTTCATTACAAAAGTAGTCCACCATGTAGCAAGACCTAGATTTTCACTTCGACGACCGAGGGCAATTTGGCCAAATGCCCTCATCTTGCAACAATCCTTCTTGTGCTCCTGACAAATTTGACCACTTTCGAGAATCTTTGGAAGAAGTGTCACAACCTTTCGGTCGACTTCTTTACGCATCAAGTCATATCGAGATTTAAAAAGATGAATCTCTCATCTTCGCCGTTGATCTTCAAATCCCCCCGATTCCTCGGCGGAGCTTATTGATCATACCACTCACGACACGACTCCAAAAGCGGTGCTTGAGAATCGGCTCGACGACCCCGACTATGTCTCATGTGTAACTCGACACTTGCATACATGTATCCGATCGTTTTGACATTTTTCATCAAGTACACTTACAACTAAATATAAATTACTCAAGGTTCCCAAATTCTCAAATCATGTTCTACCTTGAAACTTCTACCTGTTCACCATCTACACTCTGTTTGGCACAAGAGTTGCACACTCACCTCAGTGCTGCAGGTGACTGATAAGAGGAAGACATGGCCACTCACTAGTTTGCCATCTTAACATGACTGCACGACGTGACGGCCCTGTGAAAAGTGGTCAAAGACCTTCACGAACGTTGCCTTTCTTGGGCTTCAAGTTTGTTTGTGTAGAGTCTTGTGATGACATAGTGGTGGATAGCCAGGTTCCCCTGCAAACCCAGTTTGTGCCGGCTTCTTGATTGGTTATGGGATTTGACATGTTGTGGAAAATTAGGATGGTCGATGGCTGGAGTCCCACCATGCTCAAGGGAAGAGAGTGATAGCAAGCCCGGTGCTTGTGCACTAGCTGTCTTCGAGCACGCAACACCTAACATCTCGTAACTCACTCATCAGGTTCTTTCAGCTCCTGCTCATGTCAAGCACTGATGGCGTTTCTTAACACCTTGATTTTCTTGCACTAGCCTGCTGCTTCTGTCTAGCCCAGCAGGCCAACCTACTGGTATCAGAGCAGATTCACGGAAGTGGGACGACAAACTGTTATGTCAATCTCAAACCTCGGCCTTGAATGCGGCCGCCACTCTTGGCGCCATAAGCGGGTCCACGCCGCGTGACATCTAGTCTGTGTAGTTGAGGGGCCAGCTGGCATGCCTTATTTAGCCTAT
>SZWC01029673.1:0-10492 GCA_023375785.1 Penium margaritaceum | reverse complement strand
TCTCTCTCTCTCTCTCTCTCTCTCTCTCTCTCTCTCCCTCTCCTCGTGCGAAACGTCCGTGGCATGGCTCAGTTGGACGGAAGCGGGTGGGACCGAGTGGGCATGCCGTCGTCGTCGGCGTCCGGCTCAGCTGCGGCAGCGGCGGCACCGCCGGGGTCATGGCTGGTGGTGGTGTACGCGCCGTGGTGCCGCTTCTGCCAGGCGCTGGAGCCCGCGCTGCTGGATGTGGCGCAGCGCCTGCATCAGCAGCGCTTGCAGCTCGCGCACGGCGACGGCCACATCAGCACACGCTTTGCAGGCGTTGCCAAACTGCGGGTGAGTGTGTGCTATGCTGTGTCGTGCCTCCGTCTGCGTCCGGGTTGCATTCTGAGTTTGGCCTTCTGGGCGTGCTGCTGCTGCGTCTGTGCATGCAAACCGAGCCGCGGGGTTGTCTTTGTTTGTGCGTTTCACTTTCAGTTTCTGCATCGCTGCAATGAGTGCAAGCTGTCTTCGTCGTCGTCGTCGTCTGCGCCGTTATCCCTGCCATGGTTGCCGTTGCCGTTGGCCCCCTCGTTGCCTTCGTTGTTGCTGCTGTCATAGTTTTCGTCGCTGTCTCCGCCATCATCGCTGCTGCCATTGTGTCGTCTTTGGCCCCACTGTGGCCGCCATGGTCCTTACTATCGTTGTCGATTTTTTTATTTCTTTTTTTCTGAACTCTTCGCAAATGGTTTAGGGAAAAAAGAACAAAAAAAACTGTTATGAAATGATTTGCAAAAGCATTTAAAAGGATCAAGCGGCTGCCATTGTACTTTCTACCGCTGTTGTCATTTCTGAAATGCTTTGCAGTCTGTTCCCGCAGTGCTCAGCGGTGGCGGCGTCCCCCCCCCCCCTTCCAGGGCCCATGGCAATCACTGCAACCACAGTTGTCATCGTCTTTGCCTCCTCCCGAATTGGCGTTGTCTTTGTCATCGCCTCCATCACCGTCGTCTTCATCGCTACAACCTTCGTCATCCTTCTTGCTGAAACTGCTGCCGTGGTCGCCCTGATCCCTATCGTCGTCGTCGTTGTTGGTGGCGGTCAGTGGCTTGGAGCGCTTGATGCTCCCTGCCCTCCCCCTGTCCCCGCCACTGCTGCCTCTGTTGTCATTCTCGATGTTTCCTGTTATTGGTGCTGTCATTATCTGTATTCTCATTCTAGTAGTCATCATCCTCGTTGTCGGCGTCGGCGTTGTCATCGTCCTTGTCATCGCTGTAACCGCAGCCACCTCTGTCCCTGCCACTGCTGCCCCGGCTGCTGCCGCTACAGACGCTGTCCTTGTCCTCATCCTTGTGCTTGTCCTCGTCTGTCGCCGTTGCCATTGTCGTCACTGTTGCCATCACCGTTGTCGTTGCCGTTTTTGTTGTCGCTGGCGTTGTCGCTGTTGCTGTCGTTGTCGTGTTCCTCATTGCACTTCTCATAGCTGTTGGCAGCAGCAACAGTGGCACTGCTGATGTCGTCTCTGTTGCCCCCTACTTCCCTCGTCGACACGGCGGCAGCATCTGTTGCTGCCATGGCTGCCTCAGTTGCAGTCGCAGTCGCTTCTGTCGGCACTGGCTTCGCTGTCCTCGTCATGGAACCTGGTTCCTCACAACCCTTGCCGTTGCTGAGCAGTCGCAGTTGCTCCCCCTCGCACCATGCTGGTGGTGGTAACTGCAAAGGGAGGAGTAAAAGCTTGGCACCTCAGAGTGGCAAAGGACCGATCTGCACAGGACAGAGGTTCAGGCTTGCCCGGGGGGGGGGGGGGGGGGGGGGGGGGGGGAGGTGAGAGTTGCGCGAGGACTGGTGACGTAGGTCCTTTTGAGCACACCGGTTTTCGGTCTGAGTGGGTCTTCGTCAGTGTTCTACAAAAGAAACAAGAACAGCAGACTAAACATTTTGACAGACAGCGCGTCACTCTGAGAGCCGCGGGCATGCATTTTGGGTTCTGAAGTAGGTACCCTCGGCTCCTGAGGTTCTGCTGTCGTCAAAGGGACATCCAGTCGCTTGCGAGCCAGCTGGTGGAGTGAGTTCCGGAGCCAATTACACTGTCGAGCGTGTTGGCAGCGGAGCAGCCAATGCAGGAAAATGCCGTTGCGGGGAGGTGGGTCCCCGTCTTGAGTCGGCCCTCGTTTTCATTCCGGCTGAGACCAAGTAACTGCGCAACTTGCCTGGCACACGCCATGCCAGCATACTTCCCGAGTTGAACACCGTCGGACAGTAACGATTCGCAAAACTTTGGAGAGATTGCAATCCTAACTGCAGGCTCCAACCACTGTTCCCTGCAGAAAGTGTAAGCTCCCATCCACATGGCCACATGACCACACCACGTGAAAGAGGAGGAGAGGGTGGGGATTGTGCAGCTGTCCCACGTTCCAGTTTCATCTGCCTGGCGGTTTCATTGTTCCTTCGCCGGTGTCTTTAAGGATTCCAGTCCGACTTTCTTGTGTGTGGAACATGAGGCGCCTGTGTTGTGTGGCACGAAAAGACACACCTCCCATTCACCCCAAGTCCGTCTGTTGGACTCTGCTGCTTCAGCAATCTCTCATGTGTGACAGTGGTGATGTTGGTTTTGGTGGTGGAGGTGGTGGTGTTGGTGGTGGTGGTGGTGGTGGTGGTGGTGGTGGTGGTGGTGGTTGTTGTTTGTGGCAGGGTGATGGTGAGCTCCGCGAGTACGTGCGGGAGAAGCTAGGAGTGGAGAGCTTCCCCTCCATCTTCGTCGTGCGTCCCGGAGGTGGTGCTGCAAGAACTGGCGCTAGTGCAGGCGACTCAGGCGCTGGTGCAGGAGCAGTGGTGGTGAAGCGGCGGTCGGAGAGACGGGATGCCGATGCCTTGGAGCTGTGGGTGCGCACGCTGCAATAGCCCTCCCCCTTCTTACAAAGGCTGGGAAGCCGGCCTTTGCACCTTGTCTGCGTCGGAGGCGGTTCTGCAAGGGAGGGAAAGATTCTGCCTCCATTGCTTCTACCTTCAGCTGCCTCATCCTGCTCACTAGTTGGAGTTGCGTTCATTGTTCTAGCCCTGGTTGTGTCTGGGGTCTCAGCCCCTCTGTCCTGCATTGGTCCCCTTTGACTGTCCTTGGAGGACGGCACTTTTTGAGGGAAGGCAAACAGGCCAGAAATTATGGGCTGTGAGGTTTTCAATGTGACCCAAATGACGCATTGATGGTTCAAAGACCCTAGCTTTGTGTGGTGACCACAGTAGAATTTGTTTGAAGCACAGAGCTTTGGCTTGGAAGACTCTAAAGGAAAAGCTAGGCGGCAGGTTGGGGCAGCAGCATTGTTGATGCAGCATGCGGGCTTCCACGCTCGTTGCTCAAGTCTGTTGCCCCCTTAGTCTGCTGCTCTAGAGTCAATAGTCTCGAAGCTCTGGGTTTGCCACTCAGAAAAGCGTGCACCAGAAAGCAGCTATTGAAGAATGAGCAACAATAGGAGATCCCTCCAAGTTCTAGCCCAACCCCCCCCCCCCCCCCCCCCCCCCCCCCCCCCTCCGCCCCAATTATGTAGAACTTGTTACTCAGCTAACCAACCAACCAGAAAACAGTCCTAGACCTCTTTTCTGGGGCGAAATAGCCCGCATATCCACATTCCCGAAGGGCGAAACCCTCCCATATCCACGAGCGGAAAATCATGTCCCCCATATCCAACACTTTAAGAAAGAAACACCTCACATCCAGTGAACTTGTCGTTAACAACCCCATGTCCGGAACAGACGTTCTAACTCCAGAATACCGGTATGGCGTTATTATTTGAAAGAAGTGGGTATGGGGTAATTATTTTCTGGGTAAAATGTTGGACTCTTTCCGTAAATGAGGATGCGCAAAAACCAACACTCCCTCATGACTCACAGGCGTAGTGCACATGTGTTGGTTTTTGCACTCATTGTGCTCTGTTGTGTCCTCCCGGCTTGTGTACATCGGCGTGCAGATGACTGACGGCGAGACTCGACGCTGATGGAGTGTCGTCCGTTGGAGCCGACGCACGCTGAGGTCGTCTCGCAGTTCGCTGGAGCCCCCTCTCTCCGGCGACGTGTTCAGCTCCATCGGCAGGCCTCCTCGGCGGTTGCGCTGCGGGCAGTCACTGCCACCGCAGTCGCTGTCTGCATGCGTCCAGCGCGTACTGTCGTGCCTGCATCGTCATGCGCTGCCTAGGGTCCCAGTTGCATGTTGCATGGCCCTGTTTGGCAGCATAAACCATCGTGAGCACTACCTGGGTTCAGGCTGCCATAACTCCTCGCTACAAATTTTCTAGCAGATTCTGACTGCACGGCTGCGTTTGCAGCGTCGGTATTATGGTATGGTCAAGTTTTCAGGCAAAACGGACGACGCCCGGGTTTTGGGCTGTCGGCCGTCTTGCAGGCCTCACCGAGAAAACCTGCCAGCCTGAAATTAGCTATTTTCTGATTGGCTGTTGATCTGAGTAACAAGCTCTATAGAGCTGGGGGGGGGGGGCTAGAACTTGGAGGGGTCCCCCATTGCTGTTCATTCTTCATTCCTAATCAGTTACTATCGGTTTTCGGCTGCTTTCTGGCGCTAACTCTTGCGCGCGCGTTTCTGAGTAACAAACCCAGAGCTTCCAGACTTGGATTCTAGAGCAGCAGACTGAGGGGGCAGCTGACTTAAGCAACGAGCGTGGAAGCCCGCACGCTGCATCAACAACGCTACTGCCCCAACCTGCTGCATAGTTTTCCATTTTGGTATCAGAGCCAGAGCGTAGCAGCAGCAGCAGAAGACTGGCGAACAGGTGCCAGACAACGCCGGCGGACCTCCATACGCGCCAGTGTAGGGGAAATGCTGCCGGATTTTTTCCGACAGCATTGACCCTCCTAGTGGCGGCGTCAGATGTTTTCCCACGGCCACTTGGCCAGGGGAAATGCTGCCGAAATTTTTCGGCAGCACTGACCCCCACGGGTGACGCCAGGAGGTGAGCGGCAGGCGGCGTCTGACGTCTGTGGGCGACGACGCACGCGGCAACGTCACCCAGGTGCAGTGACTGGCACCACCAGCAGCAGCGGGCAGAAGCAGCAGCTCGCAGCAGCCCGCAGCAGCAACAGCTCGCAACAGCAGCAGCAGCAGCCCGCAGCAGCAGCAGCTCGCAGCAGCAGCAGCTCGCAGCAGCAGCAGCTCGCAACAGCAGCAGCAGTAGCGTGCAGCAGCAGCAGCGGCGTGCAGCAGCAGCAGTAGCCCGCTGCAGCAGCCAGCAGCAGCAGTAGGCAGCAGCCGCAGCACGCATCAGCTGCAGCAGCATGCAGCAGCAGCAGCGGGCTGCAGCAGCTGCTGCAGCGAGCTGCAGCAGCCGCCAGCTGCAGTAGCAGCAGCAGCAAGCAGCAGATGGCAGCTGCCAGCCGCGGCTACTGCTGCTCGCTGCTCGCAATGAGCGAGCAGCGAGCAGCAGCCCGCTGCTGCCAGCGAGCAGCAGCTCGCTGCTGCTAGGCGAGCAGCAACCCGCTGCTCGTAGCAGACAGCGGGCTGCTGCCCGTTGTGACAAGGAAAAAAAAAGGAGACAACAAAACAAATCCCCCACTCCCGCAGCTCGCTGCAGCAGCCTGCAACTACAGCGAGCAGCTGCTGCAGCAGCACTCAGCAGCAGCAGCGAGCTGCAGCAGCTCGCTGCTGCAGCAGCAGCAGCCACAGCAACTGCTGCAGCTCGCAACACCAGCAGCTGCAGCTGCAACTGTAACAGCAACAGGAGCAGCAGCTGCAGCACTCGCAGCAGCAGCAAACAGCTGTAGCAGCAGCAGCAGCAACAGCAGCAGTAGCTGCAGCAGCAATAGCTGCAGCAGCAGCTACCGCTGCAGCAGCAGCAGCAGCAGCAGCAGCTGCAGCAGCAGTAACAGCGGCTGCAGCAGCATCAGCACCAACAGCAGCAGCGGCGGCCCCAACATTCGTTGTACTGACGTCAGCACCCCTCTGCTGACGTCACTACTGACGTCACTGCTAACGTCACTACTGACGTCATCAACAAAGAAAAGGAGGGTGAGAAGAAGGGGAAAAGGGGAAAGGAAGAAGTCCAAAGGAGTGGGTAGATTCCCCACTCCCCCAACCTTCTGCTGAAATCAGCAACACAAAGACAAAAAAAAAAGAAAAACACACACACACACACACACACACACACACTAAGGCATGGGTTGCAGTCCCGGCGAGGAGGGGTCCTCCTCTGATGGGGGGACCCCTACCCCTCCTTTCTTGCAGCGATTGCTGCAGCAGCAGCAGCAGGAGCAGCAGCAGCAGCACCCGCCGCCGCTGCAACAGCAGCAGCCGCCACCGCCGCAGGAGCAACAGCTGCCGCCGCCGCCGCAGTAGGAGCAACCGCCGCCGCCACGGCAACAGCAGCTCCCGCCGCCGCACCAGCAGCAGCAACCGCCGCCATTGCAGCAGCAGCAGCCACCGCCTCCACAGCAGCAGCCGCCGCCGCTGCAGCAGCAGCAGCCGCCGTCCATACAACAGCAGCCGCCGCCGCTATAGCAGCAGCAGCCGCCGCCTCTACAGCAGCAGCCGCCACCGCTGCAGCAGCAGCAGCCGCCGCCCATACAGGAGCAGCCACCGCCCCTACAGCAGCAGCAGCAGCAGCAGCCCACTGGTAACGTTGGTGGCACCCCTGACCCACTTGCTGCTCTTCAGCAACAACTCGCCGCCTTGACACAGCAGCTTGCGGCGCTACAGCCAGTCGCCTCCCAAACCGCCACCAGCGCACTGCCGTCATTCATTCCTCCAGGGCACGCTAGCACCGCTGTGTCTGCCGCCACGTACTACTTAGCGCAGCAGCAGACTCAGCGCCAACGGCAGACAGTGACCTCCGTCCTTGGCTCCACTCTGGGTGCCGGCCGTAGGCAGAAGGACTTTGAGACGCCGCCACCGCCGCTTCAGGCCGGCAAGCAGTTCCGGAGCTGGGAGCTCAGCTTCCGGATCTGGGCGTAGGGTGAGGGTCTGTGGGCCTACTACACCCTCCCTTACGACTCCACCCAGGCCGACCAGCTATATGACGCTGGTCGCGCCGTCCGCACCCTTGTACCAGTTGCCCCTGTAGCTTCCCGCCTTGCCCTGGAGCCCTTCCTCGGCGACTTCACCGCTGGCGCCATCCCAGACCCGGCAACCGCCTGGCACGTCCTCACCAGACCCCATCGCCTGTCCAGCGACGCTGAGATCAGCCGTCTGCTCCGAGAGTTCAACTCCCTACACATGGGGGAGGCCGAGACGGTCACTGTCTACTGGCAGCGAGCGGAGGACATCCTCCGTCGACTCGGCAAGTCGGCTCCACCCCCTCTCTCCGCGCTCCTCACCATCAAGCGCGGCGCCACCAGCGCATACGCGGACGTCTTTGTCCACTACCCTCAGGACGTCCTCACCACCATGGAGGCCCAGGGCACTCTCATGCCCTGGGCATATGAGATTTTCCTTCGCATTGAGGAAGCTCGCCAAGAGTCCCAACTCCATCGCACGGAGGCCCTTGCATCCCCTGCCGTCGCCGCCCCTGCCATTGCCTCCGTGGCCGTTGCCTCCCCTGTCGCAGCTACCCCATCGCCCTCAGGGAGGAAGAAGAAAAGCCGGAACAAGAAGGGCAAGGGTCCATCGCAACAACAGCAGCAACAGTCATCGACCGGTCCCAACTGTAGTGGCTCGGTCTGCCACAACTGTGGGCAGCCTGGGCACGGGTGGTATACGTGCCCTCTCCCGACGGACGAGGCCCGCGTCATCGCCACCATGCGACGCCAGCGGGAGCGCCGCCTCGCCTCTGCCGCCGTCGCTACTGCTAGTCCTACCACTCCGGCCTCGTCCAGCACCTCTGCCACTCCGACAGCTCCGCCTGTCCTGCAGCCACCCGGGCCGCAGCAGTACTACCCTCAGCCGTCGGCATCTCCGCTTCCTTCGCCGGCTCAGTCACCCTACTACCCGGGCTCCGGTGCCGTCACCCCGCAGTCTGTCTACACTCCTGGGCCGTCATCCCGAGAGCGTCAGCTGGAGCAGTTCATCGCGCTCCAGCTTGGCCTCCCTCACCCTCCTCCCTAGGGAAGTGTGAGTTGCGTCACCTCCTTCCCTCTGGCCCATCCCTGCATGACTGAGACTGAGCTACGGTCGTGTCCCGTTTCCTCGTCTGTCTCGTCGTCTCCTGTGCTCTCATCCACCCCACTCCTTGACGACATTGCATGGCTTGACGACTGGCAGTCTCGTTTCGCTCCTCCGTCCACCGTGTCCGCGTCCCTCGCTTGCTGCCATGTGACCGTGACTGATCTGGCGACCCCTGTCCAGGACCCTACCGAGACTTGGATCATCGACTCTGGGGCCACGCATCACATGACGGCCTCGCGCGAGGCCTTCAGTATGCTCGGTCCCGTCGGCGATGTCTCCGGGGTCCGGACAGGCTCCGGACAGGTGTTGCCTGTCCGTGGGGTAGGCGTCGTTCGTTTCCGTGGTCCGGCCGGTGACATCTTTTTGACCAATGTTCTCTTTTTCCCTGGTCTCGAACTCAGCCTCCTGTCCGTGACTGCCCTTGATCGCATGAGTATGGACGTTGTGCACTCACGTGGTGTCGGCACTGTGTCGTTGTGTCCGTCGGGTCTTGTCGTCCTGCACGCCACCGCCCGTGGCAACTTGTGGCACGTTTCCCGCCTCTCTTCCTCCCCTCCCGTCTCCTCCCCGTCGGCTACGACCGGTCATGTGTTCGTTACCAGCACGCTTTCTCCTCAGCACACCCGCCTCTTGCACCGCCGCCTTTGCCACGTCCACTCTGACGTAGTAGAGAGCATGCTCCGCACCCAGCCAGCCAAGGGCCTTGACCCGGAGACCTTCCCTCTCCCATGCCCCACTGAGTGCATTGACTGCGCTCAGGGCAAGATGCACCGGTCCACGTACCACCTCTCTTCCTCACGGGGGTCCGCCCCCCTTGACCTTGTCCACTCGGACGTCATGGGTCCTCCTCCCACCGAGTCCGTCGGTGAGCATGGCGGCTATGTCCTCACTCTGACGGACGACTACTCTCGCTACCATTGGGTCTTCTACCTTTGGCAGAAGAGCGATGTCGCCCGAACCATTCAGGACTGGTTTGTCCTCGCGGAGCGCGAGTGTGGCCGCCCCCTTCGTCGTTTTCGCTCCGATCGCGGTGGCGAATACCTGGGTGAGGCCACGACCTTTCTCGCCTCCCATGGTATCCGCCATGAGACGTCTGCGCCCTACACACCTGCCCAGAACGGCGTCTCCGAGCGGTGGAACCGTACCATGGCCGACGCCGTCCGCACCATGCGAGTCGAGTCCGTCCTCTCCGATGGCTTCTACTTTGAGGCCATGGCCTGCATGACCTGGGTCTGGAACCGGTTTCCCCACGGTCCCCTTCCCCGCCAGTCCACGCCCTATCAGCACTGGTGCGGTCGGCGTGCTGACCTCCGCCCGGCTCGCGTCTGGGGCTGCGTAGCCGTTGTGTGGCTGCCCGCCCCACAGCAGGGTGGCAAGCTCGCCCCCCGCGGACGCCCATGCACCTTTCTCGGCATGTCTCGTCAGTCCAAGGCCTGGCGCTTCTGGGACCCATCCTGACACTGCATCATCGAGTCCCGCGATGCCCTCTTTTTCGAGGACCTGTTTCCCCGCGACCTCATCCGC
The DNA here is from genome assembly GCA_023375785.1 of Penium margaritaceum. NCBI lineage: Eukaryota > Viridiplantae > Streptophyta > Zygnematophyceae > Desmidiales > Peniaceae > Penium > Penium margaritaceum. The sequence goes on along the minus strand of SZWC01029673.1, from coordinate 912 downwards.
TCCGGCTCGTCCGTGTCCCTCCCGTCGCGTGGGGGAGTGGTGAGTCCGTCCTCCGTCCTGTCGCTTTCGGGTGACACATCACTCCGTCCCTCTGAGCCGGTAGCCCCGGTCGCGGCCGCTAGCCCCTCCGAGCCTGCTGACCCTGTCGCGTCTACTGGCCCCTCCGGGCCGGCAGCCCCAGTCGCGTCCGCCGGCCCCTCCGGGCCGGCAACCCCAGTCGCGTCCGCTGGCCACTCCGGGCCTGTAGCCCCCGTCGTGTCCGCTGGCCACTCCGAGCCAGCTGCCCCAGTGGCGTCTACTGGCCTCTCCGAGCCGGCAGCCCCAGTCGCGTCCGCTGGGCCGGCAGCCCCAGTCGCTTCCGATGGCCCCTCCGGGCCGACGGCTCCAGTCGCGTCCGCTCGCCCCTCCGGGCCGGCAGCCCCAGTCGCGTCCGCTGGGCCGGCAGCCCCAGTCGCTTCCGATGGCCCCTCCGGGCCGACGGCTCCAGTCGCGTCCGCTCGCCCCTCCGGGCCGGCAGCCCCAGTCGCGTCCGCTGGTCCCTCCGGGCCTGTAGCTCCAGTCGCTTCCGATGGCCCCCCCGGGCCGACGGCTCCAGTCGCGTCCGCTGGCCCCTTCGGGCCAGCAGCCCCAGTGGCGTCCACTTGCCCCTCTTGCCCGGCAGCCCAAGCTGTGTCCGCTGGCCCCCCGCTGCCCAGCAGCGCCTGTGGCGTCTACTGGCTCCTCCGGACCAGTAGCACCGTCCGCCTCCGTCGGCCCGTCGGACTCAGCACCATCTTCTGTCCGATCGCGCTACACACGTGGTCCAGGCGGCAGCCTCCGACCTCGGCCGACAGTGAGCGCGCAGACCGTCGCTCCCCGTTCCGTGGCGCCTCGACCCCCCGTGGCTCCACGTGTCTCCTCCACTCCCACGGT